>JABCKC010000642.1:0-35352 GCA_013186395.1 Fusarium papillatum | reverse complement strand
CTTATATACCTACCCGGGCACAGCTAGGCACCCAGGTATAGCAGTTATGTAAGCATTCATCAGTAAGTAAGTGAATTTCCCTTCTGGGCAGGTCCGCTGTTCTCCCCGATGGTCCTAAATATCAACCGATAGATATGAGGCAGATTACCAGGGAGGAATGAATTGACCTTAAGTAAACTGTTCTAGACGTAAACTAGTTATATTAGTACCTGTAATTAGTATGTTTATTGTCACTGGGTTAACAAGGGGCCTAGGAGAAAGTTGTAATACCTACTTTGAGGTTGCTTTGCTTTGATGACGTCTCCAGAGGAAGTCGCCTGTCACAATGACAAAGAAGACATTTATCAACATATGAAGGCATCAGAACCAAATACCGCTTGAGGTTTCTTGATCTAGCGTAGATAGAGCCAGCATTGCCAACGACATAACTCTGGCTTCCAACACAGCTAGGGCCATTGAGCCTGTGCAAGCCAGTTTGGTGTTTACCTACTGGCGTTTTGAGGTTTTGCGTTTTAGCGCTCTCATGTGTTGATAACTGCATTCTTTATTATGCCATGCAAATCTCGGTACAGGTCTGTCGTCCCTTTGGGGTGCCAGCGCTTAGGTACGAGTCTCTCAAGGGTTACCCCTATAGTAGGTAGCCTAGGCATTTGACCAGGTCTCCCTCCCATGGCAAGAATTAAACTTGCCTCTCTTCCTTCATACGCTATGCAAACATCATCATTCAGAGGGGCATCGGCGTTCACTAAGGCGGCTTGACTACAGTGCGGTTAGATGATCTAGATGCTCCAAACGTTATAACCACGTGATGCGACTGACAGGCATTGAGATAGCCTCCCCTCAAGATATCATTGTTTCTCTCTTTTATCTGTTGTAAATTGTCATCGGAAGCAATGACTGCTTTTGTCACACCACAATTCCTCCCCCGCGCCATCTGCTTGGTCAGTAATAGGCGTGTTCCACTGATTTCTTGTCATGAGCCCATTGCCACCGGAGCAGCAATCGGAGCTCAAACGTGAGTCAGCCGGTCGCTTATTCGGTATAAAGCCCCAAGACAAGTACATGCAAATGGCACATAACCTCTCATCTCTACCAACGCGGATATCTGCAATTGCAACGTCCAAAATGTCCTCAAAACCCATTCTTCAGCTCAACAGCTGCCTTGTGCGAGCTTACAACGAAGGAGATGTCGAGTCTCTCGCCAAAGCGGCAAACAACCCACGAATAGCGCGGTGGATGAGCAACTCGTTCCCGCAGCCATATACTGTCCAAGACGCCAAGAAATGGATCTCCATCGCTAATGCCCCGTCCCCTGTTCGCGACTTTGCAATCTGCCGACTGGACGGCTCAGCTGTCATCGGCGGCATCGGCCTCAAAGCGCGAGACGACATCCACTACCGTACCATGGAGATCGGCTACTGGATATGTGAAGACTACTGGCATCAAGGTATCGCAACAGAAGTGGTCACTGCCTTCTCCAACTGGGCCTTTGACAACTTTAAGCAATTGCTGCGGCTGGAAGCCGTAGTCTTTGAGGGAAATCCGGCAAGCGGCCATGTACTTATTAAATCCGGCTTTCAGTTTGAATCAAGGCAGAGAGCGGCGGTCGAGAAGTTAGGTAGGGTCATGGATACTTTGACGTACACCAAGTTTGCAACGGGGAACGGAAGAATATTGACGAAAAAACATGCGGAACCGAGATGTCGAGAAATAGGAACAATCCCAAGGATGGCATTTGTGAAGTTGATGTGAGGAACCTGACACGGACTAAAGCTGGTCCATCTCAGTTGGCTCAGGCTCGATATTCATTGAACGGATGATGGGTTGAGGGGCATCTTTGGAGACTACAAAGAGCCATTACCTGGCTGCGAGAGGACGAAAATAATAGGGAAAATGATATGCGGGTACGGTATTTTACAGCATTGGGTTTTAATGTTGGCAGGCGTCAATGGCTGTTTTCCTTTTAATTATTGTGAATAATAGGCTTTTTAAAAACATTACAGAAGATCAATAACAATGCCATGCGGTGTTTAATTACCTTGGAAGACATGTTGCGAGATGTGCTAAAATGACAACTTCTGGGCAAAAAGTCAACCACACGATCTTCTATGTCGGTTATCCGGGCTTCAACTATGATAAAGAACGCATTTGATCAACTACAAATTCAACCGGGACCAAACGGAATTTTCAATCGGTCAGCAACTTGAACCGAGCTCTCAGTGTTACAATCACAAACGCCACTGCAGCGTCGCGTCATCTACCGGATTTGAGACATGCTACTCTTGGCAGGGCATAGATATTAAACGGCAGCTGATGGTTTCGAGGAGTGATGATTCATGTAACAGACGACTAGAAACAGGAACTGATCTTTCTGTTGGCAATGCTGTATGACTGCAGGCATGATCTGATGGAGTCCACCACCCAAGTAATGTGGCGTCGACGTCCTGTAATAACAGACAAGTCACTCGACATGACGGATAACACTTCTGTCGAGCACAATTCAATAGACGGCATAACTTTGAACACGTAGATTATGACGATCCACGTTGACACAAACCGTGGCCTCACCGCTTGCTGCGAATTGAAAAAATCAGCAGATCCACCACTGTGGACTTGATGAAACCCGAGATATGATAGAAAATATGGCGGCAAACATGACCCAGCAGACTGCATCTACAGCAAAAGTTAGTTCGCAGCTATGAGACTTGTGTTTAGGCCAATATTGTGGGCTTCAAACAAGTACAGACAGCCAAGACTGAGGCTATCCGTGATTCCGAGCCTGCCCTGGATTACCTCAAGAGGTGCTCCGTGAATAGACGGAGGTCAAGATGTTGATCTACCATGCACCGAGGATCATCTCCAAGTCAAGGAGAATGGCTGTCACTACTGCAGTCTATTTCTTCAACTACTGGCTCCTAGGAAATAGTCCATGAGGCCTCAACAAGTGCCGCGCCTAGGACTTGTCGCCGTTTGGTGTGGCGCTCATGCCACGTACTAAACAACAGGGTATATGGTCAGGCTGTGGTAAAAGTGGCTTGAGTACCCTGCTACAGCGAAGATCACTGGGATTCCAAATCCCTTGCTTCCGGGCGTTCTCCGGATACGAGATGACTGGTCTTCTCATGCATCTTTTCAGGAGTCGTCAACTTGAAGCCGATTCCGGAGCTCAATGATTGTCTATGCATTACGGGGAAGCAGATATTCAAGCAGCAGGCCGTCTACTCGGGTGCTAGGCTGCGCCTGGCTTGACCTTGCATTAAATCTTGGCCAGCCTGCTGAACGTTGTCCAAAACAAGGTCCTCAATCAGATGGTTGGGCTCTCATGCACTGCAAGAAGCTCTTCTCCACATGCGTGGCTTGGCCTACCATTTCAAGATTCTGCACCTGTATGTAAGCTCGATAATACATCAAACCAAGGAATGATTTTCTTGTCAAGACCTTGAATGCAACGAAATCGTCTCAAGACCACTCAAAGCAAGCAACATCCTCGGACCGTCGGCATCACGAGTCAGTGTCTACCTGTGATCGACGCGATGCAGCGGCAACCAACTCAAGATTCCAGGTACGCGCGGCTATTTCCAAGGAGTCCCCAGAGCCTTTCAGGTGGGTCTCATGTAGGTGAAATGAAGTGTGCAGTCTCCTGCATGGCAATGTCCTGCAGGCCACGCGGTATTGGCCTATGATATCGTGCAGGGGTAAAGTGAGGCGACTTCAAGTCTTCATTGACGACGTGGCTGACAAGACCCTTCTTACACATCATTTATGCCCACTTTCTTGAATCCACTCTTCAGGGCCTCCCTTGTTTCTCGGCTTGCCACTGCTATTTTCATGTTTTCTGACAGGGGACTCTGCAACTTGCCGCTGGGTACCACACATAGAATCAATGACGAGAGTGGTTCTGCGGAGCTCAAGGGGCGGGCCGTTTGCTCCGCGTGATCAACGTTGTGCTAGTTAAGCCTCCCCCAGACTATTGAATTGGTGCATGTCCTTTTCTGGGTTTTGGAGTGACTATCATCCCTATGTTTGCTTAGAGTGGAGGTTGATTCGTCTGCCTTAATTTGTCAGTCCAAGATGCCAAGAGGAACATGCATCTGACCGGTTTTATTCTCTTCATCCCAGCTCAACTACCGACCGGATCTCGGGGTGATCTGCAATTGTTTGTGGGGCTCAACTGAAGACTGCAGATACCTTGATCTACGTGTAAAACATCTCCAATAGGAGGCTAGGAGGACATTGTGAGCTCTCATGTTGGATAGGGGGCTGGATCAAGGGTATTCGGGTTGTTGAGACGGTCAAGACGAAGCGCTTCCGGCGGGATGGTGGGAGAACTCTCAACTATAAAGGGGCCCTTCTCCTCGTTCAACTCACTCATCATCATCAATCCAGCATCTCCATTCAGTTTAAGCACTCCACACTTCAAACACCAAACAACTCAACTCAACCTTCAAAATGAAGTTCACCATTGTCGCCTCCGTCCTCGCCATGGCCGCTACTGCCATTGCCGCTCCTACTGAAGTTGAGGCTCGCGGCGGCGGCTCTGCTGGCTCTTGCAACGCCAATGCTCAGCAGGTCTGCTGTAACGGCATCCTCAGCTGTGCTGTCCAGGTTCTCGGCAAGAACTGTGACGGCAGTGCCTACTGCTGCCAGACCGATGCCCCTGTTGTAAGTTTCCTTTTGAAGCAACCGAATCGTTTTCTGACTCTTTAGGGCACTCTCATCAACGTCGCCCTCCTCAACTGTGTCAACATTCTGTAAAGGATTACAACATCTTGGTAATGGTCGGTGGATTTATGGAAGGTATAGGAGGAAAGGGTTAGCCTGTAATGGAGATGTAACTGGTACTCAATTCACTCCGTTATGACAACGAGTCTGTGACATCATAATTGTGCTGAACGTGTCCCTCTGTTTTCATTATCGTATAAGAGAGAGGGCGCTCCGTGACAAACACGCCCTCAGTGCCATGCTAAGAATTCCATTGTCGTTGTGAAGTCTCTGCTTAATAAGGTGACACATTGCGGCTGAATCCTTCCCAGTGAAGTGGTTGTAGGATGTAGATCAACACCAAATCAATGTGAGACATGCTGATCAATTCTATCCAGTGTTTTCTTTGATCTTGTGGACGACCTCGTGTCACTGAAAAAAACAATGAATGCTGATCAATTTACTAGAGTAACAAGTCCCCATTATAAAACCCATTGAGATCATACCCGTGCTCAAACAAATCATTCCAAGCAATGTCAATACTAGGCGTAGGATATTCTGGTCCTGGAGGGTTTTGACATTTGACACCAAACCAGGACATGAATTCTGTGTCAATGTCGCTCTCGGCGGATGATGTAGTATCAAATACAGCTAAGGTCGCATTTCCCAGTCTTCGAATGATCTGGATACTTCTTTCACCAACTATTCTACCATGTGAGATCTTGGATAAGAGTCCAACACATGATTCAATATTGGATTCGACGACCTCCTTGGTCAACTCATGTCGTACTGCAGCGCTAGCTCTTATCGAGTATAGCATGGTAACAGCAGACATGAACAGCGAATCAAGAGCCACAAACGTGTAGATTATCTTGTTTTTGGCATATAACGCGTTGTAGCAACTGATCAAACTGATGGAAGAGTCTGCACAGAGTCGAATGGCATCAGCGCTGCTGACAGGGGAAGCGTGTGAAGGTCGATACACGTTGATAACAGCCTGATGGTATGCGATTTGAAACCATTCCGAGGTCTGATACATCGATACTGGTGCAAGGTATCGTGGGGCTGATAATAACCAGGTATTGAGGAGTGCATAGTGTTGTTGTCGGATAGAATCCAAGTTGGAGCTCTCGATATTCACCCCAGCTGCAGAATGAAGTGCTCTGTAGATATTGGCGTTGATTCGTCTCAGTTCAATTATATGACGGAATGCAGACATGTCTTTAATGTCTGGACAAACGTTTGGGACGGCTTGTTCTGCTGGGCCAGAGAGCTTCTCGTCTGATAGTAAGAGGGGAAGAGATATGGTGACATCGGCGTCTTGTATGCCGATAGGCCTTCCGAGAGAGATGGATATACCTCGATCTATCGTGTATAGACTCCAAAATAGTCTTTTACACATTTCTGCTTCCAGAAGAGACTTGCCAGCAAGGGCCTCTCGTCGATGCAGATCAATGCCGACGGCAAGCCGCAAAGCCAAGCCAACAGCTTGCCATAGATTGACAGACTGAGGCTCATTGCTCCCAAAGATACAGAGCAACAAAAGGCATTGTATGCAGTCTATATCGTCAGCTGCCAACACATTGTCCAGCTCACGCACTGCAGCCTTGAAGAAGCCTTGGTAAGACACGGATGGGTTACAACCTGTCCTAGCCTTCTCTGAAGCGCCAATTGCAAGCACAATATTGACTTGAAAGGCAGAAAGCTTGCTCCTAGGGCGGCCACTGACAAATGGCAGGTAATGTTGTTCCATAAAGGTTGGTCGGTGGAGAACAGGGAATTGAGGCCATCTCCGATCGAAAAACACATCAACCAAACTTGGGCCATCATCTTGAAGTGAAAATGAAGTTGGAGTGACAGTCGGGGCATCACTCGCTGATAATCCATTCCATAGTTGCCAGGGACTACTCATAAAACCAACCTCTGGGCTATGAGTGTTTGATCCTCGAAACGTCGGAAGAAGCATGCGACCTCGGTAGAACTTTTCCAAGCTACCTGCTCCATCGGAAGGCTCGCTAATTGGCTGTCGGAGATCATGAGAACCAGCCCTATCACTGTGTAGGGCCAGTTGGGATTGCAGCTCCCTCACGCGACTCTTGAGGCTCTCCACCTGGTTTCTGAGGTGATCGCACTCGCAATCTCTATCCACTTTGATCACCAGACGGTCCGACGGGACGCATGAGACTGCTGCTGCGGCGCATGGCCCGCAAACCGGAAGTTTTCCGTCACACTTGATGGTAAGCAGTGGCACATCAACGGGAGAGGCTCATACCTTTGACTTCCTTCGGCGACATCTCTGACAAGCGGCAGAAATTCTCTTGAGCCCGCGACGAGGAGACAGCGCGTCGCCAGGTTCGAAACCGGCTGGAGCCGATTCAATTATCGGAGGGAGAACTACGTCATTCTCGAAAGACATTGTGAGGCCTGTCGCAAGGCGAGGGTTCAACATTGTGAAGAGAGTCAAGGTGAAAGGTCTCCGATCGGATAAGTCCGAAGCTCCGCATCAAATGCGATTCATGATGACGTATGTATTCCGGATTAAGCCGATCGCTAAGCCCACACGAACTTAGCTCCATCACCATCATTCCATCACACGATGAGCCTCAAAGCGTCCATCAAACGGTTAGGCGTTTTTACGTCTTGCGATGTATGTGAAAGCCTTTCTTCAAGACACAATTAACATTTCTAGATCGGAGATGCACTGGTAAAACTCAAGTACCCCTACGGAGGGTTTCTTGATGGCATCCACATGTGGTCCCCCGCACACCGCTCTGGACCACACAGGACCATCGGGCAAGCCATCACGGTCAAGATGGTGACTATGAACGATACCGATGCTCCGAAACCTGAGAGACACTTTGCCGATTGCAATGAGCCTGGGAAGATTATGTATATCCAGCAACCTAAGGGGCTTTACTCTGCCTGTTGGGGTGGTCTGATGTCGACCCGAGCGAGCGCTTTGCGGGCTGGCGGAGCAGTCGTAGACGGACGAATCCGTGATATTAATGAGCATCGCGAGCTGGGATTTCCTGTAAGTTCATTGTCATTTACAAGTTCTAGGCTTATTTTCAGGTTTTTGCACGAGATACCTCAACGTTGGGGTCCAACACGTTTACGCGAGCATCCGAAATCAACGTTGCGCTCCAGTTTAAAAACGATCTATGGATTAATCCGGGGGATATACTCGTGGGAGATGCTGACGGAGTTGTCGTGGTACCCCCTTCATTGATGGATCAGGTCATTGAGCTGTGCAAGGAGCGTGCTGAGATGGATGCTCGAACTTTGGAGTCGTTGCAGCGGGGAGAGGGCATTGGAGAGGCGATTAAAAAGTACCGAAAGTGATTGAATGGGGTAGCATGTATATTGATAACAAAATTGTGTCGTTGATGGTTCAAGGACAAAGTAAAAGCTTGGGAAATCGATCAACGTGAAACTTGACTCTCGCCCCTTTTTGTTGACTGATTCTTTCATCGCTCTGTGGAATCACACCAAACGAAGGTTCCTGAATCGGTTTAATACTTGCTGTATTAAAGAGGATGGTTAAATAGTTGACAAGGCCTGTCAAGTCGTCTAATAGTCTATACTATCGCAAATATCTCGTCTATTGCTGCCATCCCTGATCAATCTTCTCAAAATCCGACTTCACGTTCCACGATCGATCAATCAACCACCGCTCAACACTTGTCTGGTCCGGCAAACTTCCAATCTCAAACTCCCACATGCTAAATTCAATGATGGGCTTCTTGTTCGCATCCAGCGCGCCCTTCTTGTACTTGACCCACCTCCAGCCCTTTCGCGGTGTCAGGCCCTTACCATAGCCATTTTCTTCTCGGATACGCTCCCAACCTTCCAAGGCATAAGGCTGGTACACTTTGACGGGCTTCTTGAGCTTCTTGTTCAGGTTGCGGTGGTACTCCTGTCGGAAATGTACCGATGGGTGTACGCGTTCGACTGTGTAGCCTATTTCGGGCTCGCCCTCCTTAGACTTGAAGTATTCCTTAGGTGTGCGGTTCTCGGGGTTGCCCATAGCCTTGTACTCCTTGGTGAAGCTATCGTCGATCTTGCCCAATAGCCATTCTTGATTCTCCTCCCAGGCGAGCATCTTGGGGTCATCGGGGTGACTGATGACGGCCTCAATCTCAGCGAGCTGCATCTTTAGCGCTTCTTCATTCAGCGCCAGATGGGGTCGGACCCGGTCGAGCATCCAGGCGTACGCTACGCTCGAGAGCTTTTCGCGATCGCCCTTGGGCTGCGCGCCCTTCTGCTTCTCCTCATCAGTTTGGACATTGTCGGAACTGCCGCCTCCGACGTTGATGTGATCACCAGGGAACCAGCACTGAACGAGTTTGGTCGTTTTGTTGTCCGGCTTCACACACCAGAGGCATGGTGCAAAGGGACCCCGGCGTTCGTCCAAGGCAAGCGCCTGGTACGCATGCTTGACATCTAGAGTGTCTAATTAACGACATATCAAGGAAGGCGGATGGTAGAGGAACTTACTGGCACTGAGATCTGTGTTGTGAAACTGATAGGCCTTGCGCCATCGAGAGTTGTCAATCTTGATCAAGTGGCCCATATCCGGAATACCGAGAGCACCGACGGTATCCCAGACGCCAATTACCTGGATCACGGTGTCCTTGCCCGGACAGTATACAGCAGAATCACTGTGGGCAATAAACTTGGTCCAGTGTGAAGTCTCCGTAAACGATTTGGTGAAGTTTTCTCCACGAATAAAGTTGCCATAGTGCTCGAGGAAGTGGCTCATCAGATGCGACTTGATTATGCCGACCTCCTGCACCAATCCAGCCGTGGCGCGCACGGTAAAAGCACCTCGAGAGAAGCCGAAAAAGTACAGCTCATCGCCATGGCTATAGTTGGAGACGATGAAGTTGTATGCCTCCAGGACATTCTCCAGAAGACCCAGGCCCTGTGAGCCTACAAAGAAATTGTGAGAGTTGAACCTTGACATCCGGAGAGTCATGCATACCTTGTCGAGTAGCCTCTACGCCTGTGATGTCACCTGTGCCTACGCCAGCATCGTAGTACACTAGCTGCTGCCATTCATTCTTCTCGCGATCAAGGCCAGTCTTGGCGAGGACTCGACTGAAACGAGCGACATTGGAAGGGCAGCCTTTCTTAGGGTCGATCGTAGTGGCGGACTGCCATGTTCCGTCACAACAGATGACGATCCTCTTCGGCTTGGCTGCCGGAGCAGGACGAGAGATGAAGTCTTTGTCGTAAGTACGAGGTTGGGCCATTGTGGAAGAATGATAAGAGACAATACTGAATAGCTTTCAGTAGACAGACAGGCAGAGGATACACTTGGTCTATATACACGCGGCCCTCAACCCCTCATTGCGTGGCAATTGACACCCAGCTCTCCTCTAAGACAAACCACATACCGCTTCCAGACGACGCCCGCCACCAAAACGCCACTATTGTCAATTATTGAACGGGGCGGCCCGCTCCAGAACGTCCGGAGTTACTGGGTCATGGAGTCTGGACGGTGCTTTGGTCAGCTGATAAGGCCTGTTTTGGCTAGACCAGAGGCTAAACTATGATAGTTGTCAATAGTTCGTTCCAAAGTTGAGACATGCTGCATACGCGGAGTTCAGCTAGGTTGCTTCTACTACGGCTTGCGTGGACGAGACTCGTGAGCTGCAAGGATTCTTTATCAGAGCTATTGTCTGAAATGAACCGTGGCAAAGTCAACAACTGGATTTAACGCGTTGGGTTTGTTTATCCACATTTTCGGCCAGTCCGAACTTCCCCGCGTTATGAATGCCTTTATAATCCAGCCCCTGTACAAACCACCCGGATACTCCAGTATTGCAATATAGGCCAATAAAAGGATATACTAGTTAATTGGAATGACCCTCGGCTTTGCCACGAGTGGTAAATCATACAGGGGGTATACTATAAAGCTAGGTAGCTAATTTATAACCCTGCTTTAACCGTAAAGGTCCTGGGTAACTATTATTTTCAACGCGTCTGGTAATTACCATTTTCGGTTAGACTGCAGATTCTATGAATAGAATTGGAGTCCTCGTGTGACTAATAGCTATTTTGCACCGTATTGAGCATATGAAAGAGGATAATAAAGAGCCTTATTTTCTACAAAGGAAAGCGGCATAAAGCTGGCTATTTATGTGACCGAGCGGTCCACAGGGAGGCCTGTGCGTGACCAATCAGGGCACAAGGCGTTACGTAACACCGTGGCGTCTTGTTCAACAGGTTTTCAACATCATTAACCATCACTGGCAATGTCCTCAAGCCCTAGACAATCATGTCAATTGGCACCGGCACAGAGGTTTGGTCGGTAAGTAGCCTCCCCTTGATCATCTATTACGCTTACGAGTCTAGGCTGCCGTCGTCGCTGGATTAAGCGCAGACTTGTTTGTCCACCCCATGGAAACCATCATTACACGTATTCAATCTCCTTTTTATACCACCAGATACAAGTCAAATGGCCGGATCCAACAAGGTTTGTTTAGAGGCCTTTATCAAGGTTTTGGTCCTACTCTTATCACCGGAATACCTTCGTCTGCTGCTTTCTTCATCATATATGAAAGCATGAAGAGCACTTTTCAAGAGTCAAAAGGGTTCCTTCAACATGTTCCCCCTTCGGCAGTTCATGTAGCCAGCAGTGGTGTGGCTGAGCTTGTAAACTGTGCAATCTCAAATCCTGCAGAGGTGCTGAAGCAAAACGCTCAGATCCAACTAGGAGGACCCAGGAAACCATGGGGATGGTACACAGTTCAGGCCGTTCGACATTTCTCAGCTCACCCTACAAGGCTGTGGACGGGATACTCTGCCTTGCTGGCCAGCCATCTTCCAGGAACTTGTTTGACATTCGGCATTTATGAGCACATCAAGGCACAGATATTGGGGAAAATTGGCGAAACAAACCCTCAATCGGCAGCCAGCATGTCGATGCAGGTTCAAGTGAGTACGCTAAGCGCAGGACTGGCCGGTGGATTTACTTCGTGTTTCCTTGTACCGATTGATGTCATCAAGACGAGGATGAGACTCGCTGCTGGAGGCCATGGCGTTGAGACACCCGAGAGATCTAGACGGCCCGCAGCTGTGAGTTTCCTCAACATTGCAAAAGAGACCCTACACACAGATGGAATGCCTGGCTTATTTCGAGGGTTTACTCTTACATGTGTGGCGGCTACAGTTGGGAGTGGAGTATATCTGGGCTGCTATGAGGGTGTAAAGCTGTATATTAAGGACTTGGGTGAGTCTCAAGTTGGCGACTGAACAAGCCGGCGTGATAGAGCTGGTCCTGTATGGTCGCGTCATTTCTCTACTCAGTCAATATTAATTCAAGAAGCGTGTCGCACTATGTACTCTCATTGCAAGGTTTTATCAGACGAATGAGATACCTGCCTCTTACATTGACTTTTCCCCTTGACATGACAACTCGCCAACCCCTTTGCTATCAGCGACTACTTCCAAAACCCCATTCTTATAACTGGCTTGAGATCGCCTTGCTCAAGACTTCTCAGTCCCTGCCGCCTTGGCCTCAAGCTCCACCTGGTGCGAGGTTTTTGTGGAAGCAAATCTCCAAGCCGGAACATGTTGTTCAAAGAGCTCGTCCAACTCGTGATAGGTGCGTCCCTTAGTTTCGGGGAACATCAAAACACATGGAATGAGGTAAACCAGGGTGATACCACCAAAGAACAAACCAATCTTTTGTCCCCAGCCAGCACCTTGGTTCGAAAGCATCAGGGGAACCGTGTAGTTCTGTAACCGGTTAGACACTTCCGTCATATGTTGGGAATTACTTACAAAGAGAATACCAGTCATGTACTGAATGGTAACGGCAATAGAGGTTGTCTTGGCTCGCAGACTGGGACTGGAAATCTCAACCAAACTGATCCAACCTATGAATAGTTAGTACAGGTCAAGGTCAGTAAAGATCCTGTAAACTTACCGATCGGAGCGAGCGAGTTTGCGTATACAAACGCCCAAAGAGAACACAGAGCAACAAGGGCCATTCCAGATGCACTGGTCTGCTTCATAAAGCCCAGTCCACCAACTATAAAGCAGATGGTTGCCATAGCAGCGCCGCCCGCAATGACCAGAGTTCTTCGTCCAACCTTGTCGACGGTATAGAACGAGATCAGAATACCCACAACAAGAACCATTTGCTTGATAATGTTGCCGAGGAAGGGATCGTCAACACCAGCGAGCTGGAAAAAGTAGGTGGTATATCCAAACATCAGCGGGACACCAACAATGTTCTGAAAGGTGAAAGGGAGTGTAGAGATGACGGCACGCTTCAAGTTGGTCTTGTTGGTAAAGAGAGCCTTCCAGTCAGAGTTGTCATCGCCGTGCTTTGCCATGGACAATGACTCCACAAACTCGTATCTAAAGACAGAGTATTCATGGTCAAAGTCATAACCTTCCACGTTTCCAACAAGCTTTCGGAGAGCCTTCTTGCCCTCTTCATGTCTGTCCTTGGATGCGTACCAGGCTAATCATGTAAGCGTATATCAACACAGCGTCAGGGACACTTACCAGGAGACTCGGGAAGGTAAAGCATGGGGAATAGCCAGAGTCCAGTAAAGACAAATTCGGAGTAAAAGATGTGACGGAAAGCCATGTGGTCAGTCTCCTCAAGGACCTTGAGAGCCACAGCCAAAAACACCTGACCAAGGGCGAAAGAAAGAGAGAAACTGCCAAGTAGAGCACCACGGAACTGAGGCATGGCAACTTCTGACATGTAAACCATGCAGCTTGTAGACAACATGCCTCCTGCGCAGCCGGCAACAAGCCGGGCAATCAAGAGAACCCACCAGTTGGGAGCAAAAACTTGGATGACAACAGACTAACAAATCAGCGTCGCTCAAAAATCTGGCGGGAAAACTTACCGCAGTGAGGAAAAAGGTAACTCCCCACATGTTAAACTTGCGACCAAACTTGTCAGCAGTGATGGGAGCGATAGTCTGGATCAGAATCGACGTGATAAAGTAACAAGCCGACCAGAGCGAGATGTGCTGAGCATTAAGAGCAGGCTTTCCGGTGTCTGAGTCCTCGACAGTTGCAAAGTACTGAATGAAGCCTTCATTCGCAATTATACTGCCAATAACAGAGTTGGCATAACCAGCATACCTATCAGGTCAGTCATATTCAACGTTGCAGTGATCAACTTACATTCCCGCCAAGGAAACGCCCAGACCAGTGATGTAGAGTCTCCAGAACTTCTTGACGCATTGAGCACGGGTTAAACCAGCAAAGGCCGAAGTGACGGGGGTGGCCTCATGGGCTCCCTTCTCTCCGTGTTCCTCCTGGACAACGTCTGCTTGTTCCTTGTTCATTTTGATGGTTGTAGATCCAAGATTGATAGTGATGAGATTCAAGCAGAGATGAAGGCTTGTTTATATGCTTCAAGAACTGACAAGAACTCGGAGAGTAGACCGAACAGACCTTGTCTGATGTATGGTCCAAGTTCGTCAAAAGAGTCACTTGCCCCGGATCTCCACATGTTTCCACGAGCTGATTGCGGAGATGGCCTGGCGGGTTCTCTCCTCATTCAACAACGTGGGGAATGGGTCAATAGCCCCGGACTAGCTGTCAATACCCAGGTCAACGTCGCTTCGAGCATGTAGCTTATTGGGAGAACAAGGATTTCACGGATCCATTGGGATGTGTGGACTTCGGAGGAGTGGTCGGCCGGCCATTGTTCCAGGGCCGGTGTGGGACGACCAACCCTTCACGGTTTAGTCTGGACAACTCGAGATTTCTTCACGACTCGTGCTCTAAGCAGGGTACGGGCAAACTCCGGATAGGTTTACAGTCAGATCACGCGGGGCGAAGAATGATGGATCAGAAGAGGGTGGCTAGGTGGGTAACCATTCGACCAAGGATCACGCAAGGTTGAAGACAGGCCTAGACGATCCTCGGGCAACAGTATCGGTAGTCTAATTACAAGGAGCATGCCGCATCGTGACGGAAAATGTGCGGAAGGAACATCAGTCTATTGCTATCTATCACTTGGCTCGATTCGCCATGCTGGTCCATCGCTTCCTCAGAACCTGCACCGCACTCTTAGGTCTACGATCTCGGGTGAATACACCCTTCTTGTTGCCATCAACTCGAAAGATAAAGGTTGAAGGCGTCTGAAAGTCGGCAAAATTCCACACTTGCTCACCAACCACGCTCTCCACTCGATCAAAGACGCGGTGGGACATTTCAAGAACCCTGCTCTGGTATTCCTCACTCCAAGGAACGTCCCCGACCGTGTGTAAACCTGCAAGGGTATCGGCCCCATACTCCGTCATGATGATGGGCTTGCCGTATTTGCCCTCCCACTCCCGTAATTCTTGTTCCAGGCCTTCTTCAGCTGCCTCTAGATCCCCAGTATTTAGGTACCACCCGTAGTAACGGTTCAGACAGACAACATCAAATAGATCAGCGATCAGATCCTTGTGGATACTGGCCTGCTTTTCGTTTGCAAAGCAGACAGGGCGAGTAGGATCCAGCTCGCGAGTCAAGGCCACCAGAGGCTCCATGTACTCTCGAACACCTGGTTCGCTGGCTGCTGGCTCATTGGCAATGGTCCATATAACCACAGAAGGATGGTTCTTGTCCCGAGCCACAAGCTCTCGAATGCCTTGTGCATGAGCGGCTTGAGTCTTTTCATTCATCGTGTCTGGTGAAAATGTCGGGATGGGCTTCAACCCAAAGACTCCGGCGACAATAGTGAGATTGAGGCCAACTGCTGCTGTCTCATCAATCACCACGATTCCGTGTCTGTCGGCATACTCCAGAACCTCTTCCGCATAAGGATAATGAGATGTACGGAAAGAATTGGCCCCTGTCCAGTTCATCAACTGGAAATCATGAACCATGTATGCAGGGTCGTGTCCTTTGCCACGGATTGGGGTGTCCTCATGCTTGCCAAACCCTGTAAAGTAGAATGGCTTGTTGTTGATGAGGAATTGATTGCCAGAAACCTTGACGGATCGAATTCCAACGGCAAGGTCATAAGCGTCCACTATCTCACCCTGAGAGACGATTTCAGCGCGAAGCTGATAGAGGTATGCGGCTCCAGGTTGCCACAGATGAACCGAGTCAACAGTAATGGAGCCTTTGAGGTTCGTCGATTGACCAACGACATTTCCATCCTCGTCAATCAGTTTGACCCTGCAGATATGCTGGCCAAGTGGGACGTTGGTGGCCACCTCAAAGTTGACAATGCCCGTGCTCCCCTGAACGTCAGTCCCCACGGTAATGTCGTTGACAGAGATTTTGGGCACGCTATACAACCATACAGATCGCGCAAGGCCTGCATAGTTGAAAAAGTCGTGCTGATAATGTTGCTTCCGCTTTCCATTCTCAAGCGTCTCGACACGTCCAGGAGGAATGGTATGCCAATCGAGCTCATTGTTGACAGCCACGGTGAGACGGAATTGTTGTCCAGAGGTGAGGAGGTCCGTGACGTCAGCCTCAAATGGTGTGTACCCTCCAATATGCTCAACAAGGAATTGGTCATTGATGTAAACACGACCTTTGTGAGTTGCCGCGTCGAATCGCAAAAGGTATCGTTGTCCAGACCAGCTTCGGGGGATGGTTACATTTCTCTGATAGTAAACCCATCCAACATGGTCCCTGATTTTTGCGTCCACGAATATGTCGTTGTAGCTGGCTGGAACCGGGATTTGAAGGGATGGAGGGATTGCTTGCTTCCAGGCTTGTTCCGCCTCTAGTTCAACGGATTGAGCAAGGGCAAAGTTCCAGATGCCATCCAGCGAGACAAGCTCTCGGTAAGCATTGGCCTGAGGTTTGAGCATTTTGAAGATTGACAAAGAATGGAATGACAGACGATACTGGTCAGTTGCACTTGATCGAGCGGTGTCTGATATAAAAGCCCATTCTTTGACCTCGTGTCTAGGGTGGGGTGTGAGTTTGGTGGAGAATGATACGGACTTTTGCTCGGAGACCTTACCGTTGGTCATGCTAGTATAGGGTCACGCCGAGATTGTTGGATGATTTATGGTCGAATTAACATTAATCGAGTTGTGTTACTTGTCGGGAGCTTTCATTTTAGCCACATAGTTACACATTTCATGCTTCAGTATGGGTTAATCATCTCAACACCGGATTAAATACTCAAGGGAAAGAAATAGCAGTCTATTCTAGAACCCATTTCATAGAAGCCTTCTACAGTTCTTCATGAATGATACCCTCGGCTGCAGACCTGCATTCCTTCCGATCTTCGTGCAGTTTTCGGATCGAAAATGACTTACCCCTGATCGGACCTCGGCTCAAATCTCGGACGAGCACTATCCGAACTCCGACACCATTATTTCCCCACACTCACCCTCGTGATCATCGACCCATGAGAGAGGCACCCAATCAGAGTCAAGTGGAGTGACTTCTGACTGATTCGGTTTGTGGGGATGCAAAGTCGAGAATGAATCGCGCCATGAACCGAGGAAAACATTGGCGTCCATTTGATGTGGAAATACCTCATCTTGATTGACAAGTCGGCATCATGGATCCCGCGTACGACCCTTCCTCCGAGGCCGAGCTCCCGTCATGTAGCGGTTGCAGGAAGCGGAAGCTCAAGTGTTCGAGACAGAAACCGGCTTGTTCCAATTGCGAGCGACTACGTATGTCCCAACGGAGCATCAATGGCATGACTAATTGGTTTAGAAACGACATGCGTCTATGAAGGCCGGCGGGCCAAGCCAGGGTTGAAGAGTGGTGCCGTGGAGGGTCTCAATCAACGGTTAGGTATGGTTCCTATGCTGATGTTGCGATCTTGGCTTACGGAGAGACAGAAAAAGTAGAGAGAGCCTTGTTTGGTCAAGCACATACCGAAGATGGAGGTGAATCAGCCCTTGCAGACATTGAGCTTGTTCATAGGCCAAATGTACCATCTCCTCTTGAAGCTGTGCTGTCAACCCTGGCTGGAGAGTTGCAGAGACTCAACCAAAATATGACACCAAACAGGGAACAAAGGCAAGAGACATCCAGGAAACGAAGAAGATACGAGACACCAGAGGAAGAACCAAGAAGAGGCGAGTATGATGTGATTGATGAAGTCCTCGATGACTTGATAGATGCATACTTTTCTCATGTCCAACCGTGGATCCCTATGATCAATATGAGAGACTTTAGGACACGGGCCCATGATACTAGGGATCAGGTCAAGGTTATTCTCCAGGCTATGGCTGTGGCCACTCTTCGATATCTTGAACCTGATGGAGAACCCCTTTCGGCAGAGTTTGTCAAGAACGAGACTTGTAAACTCAGACGAACGGTATTATTGGATGCATTAGACGGCCTTACTGTGGAGAACCTCCAAGCGCTTATAATCATTGCCTTTACCGATGTAAGCTATTATAAACGATTGGTTTGCATCTTGTGCTATGCTTACATGCTAGATCGGGGATGGCAACTTGGACAAGGCCTGGCCTATAATTGGTTCACTTACTAGGACTGTTGAGTACATGGAACTATCAGTTGAGGCTGAGGACCGTCATCAACGACCAGCCGTATTGCCACCTACAGCCTGTCTACCTCCACCCCTTAAATGGGTTGAGGAAGAAGAAAGACGAAGGGTTTTCTGGAATATCTTTATTCTTGATAGGTAGGGGTCCTTTTGTTCATGAGAACGCGGCTAACATTTCCAGATTCTCATCCGTGGTCAAAGGGTAAGATGAAAGTCCAACTGCCGAACTCTGCTGACAAAACATAGATGGAACACGAGCCTCACCGCTGCTGATGTCTGCCGTAGGCTACCTATCTGCGGTGGTAAATGGTTTGAAGATGAGCCTGCAGTCACGCCGTATTTCGGCATTTGGGATCGCTCAAGGGCCAAGATAGGCAACTCCATTACCTTTCTCCCGGGTCATTACCCAAGTCCCTCTCACTCGGCAGGCGTAGAGGCTACCGAAACAGAGTCATCGCATGGTCCAAAGAGTTCAAGTACTGTGGATATGTCCATGGTTGGAGCATTCGCTTACTATGTCGAATCCATCGAGTCACTAAGCCAGATCACAACCTACTTTCTGCAGACAAGTATCGACTTTAATAACCGTCAAGAGGTTTCAAGTTGGCTGACGAGATTCAAAGAGTTGGATCTCCGCTTAGTACAGTAAGTACCCTGCGAAGACTCTGACAAGTCTAACACGAATAGTTGGAAGATGTATCTCCCCCAGCAATGGAAAGACTCGGGAATTTCCCGAGAAACAATGCCTGGAGTCATGGATCCAAACATGACCGTGGCAAATGCAACCCACAACATATCCCTGATACTTCTACATCAACGAATCGCTTACCCGGACGCTGAACTAAGTGGGATTCGACTGCCAAGTCTTTGCAGCGCTGATACTTGTTATAATGCAGCCATGGAGACGGCAAATATGACAACCAAGTATCTGGAGGGCTCATCATCAAAACTACCTGTATCACCACAACTTGGAATATGCGCTTTTGTGAGTGCACGTGTCTTTCTTCGTAAGTAACCCCTTTTCGGTCAGACAAAACTAACAGTAACAGTTCACTGTCGCTACTACAAGACGACTTTGGCTGAAGAATTCAACGTGCTCATGGACAATTTGAGAGAAATGTCTCGGCGATGGCATGGCCACAGAATGCAACACGACCAACAGTCATGTTTCTTTTCTCAACTGTCTGACCGGCTGAATAACCTCTACTATGAGTATCAAGGGACTGAAGAGGCTACACCAAACTCTGGCCATCCGAGGGAGCAGACAGACGTCACCTTGAGCCATGTCCCGAACCATCCAAATACTTACCAGCAAACATGCCCTCCACAAACAAATACAGCATCACAGTTTTCCACCCTCACACCACCTGTCGGTCAAGGAAATCAATGGAGAGCTTCTGACTCCATATCACCATCAAGCGCCAGAGCGGACGAATTATCTGCAATATCACAGATTCTGATGGACAATGACTTTTTGGAAATGGATAGAATCATCAGCTTTGAGGATATGATGGCTGCGGGAGAGTTGCAGCACACAGTGTTGTGAGTTGGAGGCTCGGGATGCATCAGTATGATACACTAATGAAATCGCCATTCGGTTCGGTGCCTCCCATGTCGATGACTGGCTCATCAAGCCATCGTTCTCTCAAGCTTGCCCCCTGATTTATCCAACCTCCGTTGGCCTCCTGAGAAATAGCAAACACCTTTGTAACCAGAATGGTCTCAATTTTGTCCCCATCGATGGTGTGCTCAATCATTGGAATGAGAGTGCGCTGTCTCATCAAATTGGTGTTTGGCTCGGGCTTGAAGGGGCTAACAGTCGTTCCAGCAATGACGTTGGTCGTGATACCTGAAGCCCCTTGTTCGCTGAGAATCAAGACTGATCTTTCGTCCTGTAAAACTCCTTCCGCCTCTCCCAAATCGCATCCCTTGAGTAGGTCGGGTGAATCAAGTTGTCGCAACTCAAGAGTGTCTTTCTGATGACGACCGTTGATAGCGAAACCTCCCTCTGCCGCAAAGACTTTGCCTGACCTCAAATCCCCACTGACGCGGTGAATTCTTATGTGCCAATCTGGCCACCGCGTTGTTGGAGGAATAATGGTAGTGTTGACAGAAACAGAGCGGTCTGCCCAAGGGAACCATTGTACTGTTGCTGCTGGGACCTGTTGAGGTACAGCTGCATGAACTGATGCCGTCTTGAACTCGGGCTCAAGACACTTGTATTTCACAGCCCATGTTTCCATGCCATCTCTGCTGAAGGCAAGGGTGTTGTCAGGGGCCACTTGTGCTAACCCGTAGCCCCCTGATGGAACAGAAAAGCCAAAAGCTGAGGAATAGGCAAATTTGCTATACTTTGCCATGATTCCCTTGAAAGGAATGCCAATAAACTGTGCAAATGGCAGCATGAAATGGTGGTTTCCGCCTGGATGGTTGCAGAGGATTTGACGAGGCCCTGGAAGGACGCGTAGGGATTCCTCCTGAAGAGCTTCGGGGTATGGGGCCTCAGGCTCTTTCCAGAACGAGCTGTCTTCGAACAACCCAACAACTATCAAAGATTTGAGAGCCCAGTAAACAGACTGAGGAGAGTTATAATCCTCTGTGAGGTACATTTGCCTGATCTGTTAGTCAGTGAACAGAATGTAAAGATGGAGACTCACGGGTATATCCAGCCAAAGTTCAAGACACCGTCTGTGTAGAAAATATCGCTGGAGTGTCCGGCCCACCACCGCAAGTGCCGTAGCAGGAACCCCTTGATTGCACCAGGACTACCCAAAGGATTGGGCATATCTGGAACATCTGCAACAGCAAGTGCTGCAAAGAAACCACCACAGGCGAATCGGTATGTTAACGAACGACCAAATGGAATAGCGGCGCCTCAAAGAGTCAGCAATCGGTCATTGGGTCTGAAAGACACCTACCGGCTTTGTCAAAGAATCGGCAGAACCCACGTCCAAAATCCCTTGCTTGCTGCCGGTATCGTTCGGTACGCTTAGAGTCCATGTCTCCAGCAAATTTTATGTATAAAAGTTGACTGAACTGGATCGCAAAGCTACCCGAGTAGTAACAAGCATTCCTGCCACTTCGGACTGTGTTGGCTTTTCCTGTCTCTTTGTATGTCTCGTACTCTTGGATGTCAAGCTCGGCAGATCTCCACAGGCCATCACCAGACCAACCGTCGGTGATGTAAAACTTGTCCAGATGTTCCAAATCCTCCTTGAGATGATGTCTTAGAGTAGGTGTATCGACTTGGCAAACCTTGAGCAGTGCTAGATTGGCAAACACACGAAACCACAGCCAGTTAGCTTGAGGCATATCCTTTCCATGCAACCCAGATAACCAGGGGATCAAGTTCTGTTGTGCTTTTTGGCTAAGACGATCCCAAAGCAACTCCCGTGGTGCAGCTAGGAGCGAAAAAGAGATCATCTCAGCTTCAACCATGCGCTGATCATAGGACTTGATGGGTCCCCAGTAATCTGGACTCTCAGGATCAGTACCAGCTTCGAAACCATCTAGCCAAGGCTGAATGAGCTCCATATTGCCGGTCCTGCCCATGAGAAGAGCACCGATGGCCCAGAATGGCCTTGCAAAACCTTCAAGTTGTGCAGCAGTCTCATCAAAGTGAGTCCCTGTTGAGTGGGGGATTCGGACTCGGGCTTTGCCAGGTGACATGTACTGCATGAGTGGTTGAATGAGGGCTTCCGCCGCCCGGATGACATCATCTCGGGTCTCGAATGGATTGTCGCTAAAACCTGAAAGAGGAGGCATTTCAACTGGTATGTTTAGGACTGTGCGTATCACAATAACGAGATACCATACAACGATGAAAAGATGAGGTTCTCAGTTCATCGGTCCCCGGAGAGCTATCGGCCGTGGTTGACCGCTAACCAAGAATGGAGCGATTATCTCGGGATTCGGAGGAGGTATCGGAGCTGACTTCCGAAGTGTACATGAATGTTTCACGCTCGACTTTCCCAAGCAGTCAGAACCGGCATACAGCGATGCTCTAATTCACTTCAATTGTCGCAATGGGTAGTATTAATCCAATTCCCAGTGACCTGCTTGGTCTCAACGGTCATACCAATCCCCAGGGCATACGAGAGCGTCTCCCAGAGTTGTTTGACGAAAATATTACAGCTAAAATATTAAGAACTGCGGTTAAGCATCTCGAAGGAAACGTAAGTGCTTTTTTAAAGTGTGTGACCGAAGCTTACAAGCCTAGAACCCTCCCACAGAGTACCCCGAGGTCGTACCTCAGGATGGCTGCAACTATGGCCACTACCAATTACGAAACATTGACTTTTGGACCTGCGGCTTCTTCCCTGGCTGCATTTATTCTCTTTTAGAGCGATTCATCAAATACCCTGAAAGTATGAAGTCAAGCACCAGCAATGGCAAGAACCTCTCCGCTTTGCGCAATCGACTTGAAGCTCTTGGCCGCACTTGGTCTGACCCGATTCATGGAGAATCTCGTCTCACCAATACACACGATATGGGATTCATCATGTTACCCCATATGCGACCAAGATGGGAACTTTATCATGATGAAAAAGCCCTTGAAAGCATCATCACATCAGCAAGAAACTTGGCTACTCGGTTTAGCCCAGCAGTAGGGGCCATTCGTTCTTGGGATGAAGATATCTGGCTGCTGGTGACTTCAGGAAGAGGGAAACGGGGCGATTACATTGTCATCATTGACTCCATGTGTAATCTTGACCTCCTTTTCTACGCAGCCTCCCAAACAGGCGACGTCTACTTGGCACAGGTCGCAGAAACGCATGCCCGAACCCTACTTCGGTCTCACATTCGTCCTGAGCCAAACTCAGCACGAAATGGCTACGGTGGGATGCTTTATAGTAGTGGTCATGTTGCCAACTTTTCCTGGTCAACAGGCGAGATCTTGGAGAGACTTACGGCGCAAGGTCATAGTCCAACCTCAACGTGGTCGCGTGGTCAGGCCTGGGCTATCCTTGGATATGCTCAGACGTACATGTGGACCAGGAAGAGTGAATTTCTTCAAGTGGCTTGCGGATTGGCTGAGTTCTTTCTTCTCAAAATGGAGACTGCGCCAGACTGTGTCGAGATTAACATTCAGGGGCCTAACGGGAGTCTGAAAAAGGCAGGGCGATATGTGCCAATGTGGGACTTTTCAGCACCATCAGAAGAGTTCTCTCCGCCGCTAAGAGATACATCTGCTGGAGTATGCGCGGCTAATGGTTTGCTTATCCTGTCACAGGCATTGGCGATGGAGAACAGGTCCTTAAGCGCAAGGTATCTCGAAGCTGCTATCACAATTGTCAAGGACACCCTGGCATACTCTCTTTCACAGGAAAAGGCGGAACTAGGTACCCAAGATGGGGAGTTCGTTGGAATTGACTCAGTCGCTGACAGGACATTTGAGTCAATTCTGAGGAACGCCACTGTCTCAAATAATCCGGCTAGGATCGTACAGACTAGAGATCACGGGTTGATATATGCTGACTACTATTTGATTGAGTTTGGAACTCGGCTCCTTAGAATGGGACTATTATAGTATGATTATAAACCGTTGGCAGAGGTCTGAGACTAAGAAGTAGCATCTAGTTCTAGAATTATCGGTCACAATGGGTATTCATAAGAAATTGGGCGTCTTTGGTGTAACCATGACAGTTGTCTCAGGGTCTCAACGAATACAACTTGGTAGATCTTGAAGCCCTTGCCCCCTCCACCCAAGAGCTTCATATTTAACAACAGCAAAAACATAGTGCTTTAATATTAGGCATAAGTATCGTGTGGTCAGGACTATATGGGGAAGAATGATATCTCTACAAGCATAATCGTACTTAGTAAAAGAATAGCAAGTGTATCTCACCTGAAAATCAACGCATTGAGCTAGATCAGTAGTTTTTACTACGACTAAGGCTCTCCAAAGAAAGTCTCTTCGCATCATACGCCTCCAGTTGCCATGGTCTGGCTAGGGTTGGCCATTGTCCCTACCTAACCCTTAGCCCTAAGGAAAGGGGTTGCAATAAGCTTAACCTGGCCCTACCAGAAATTTCCTAACGCGGAAAGTCGACCAAAACCTTATTTCTACCTACAAAACTATGTGGTTATTAACTCTTTTATGAAATCGGTTTCTCAGAAGCGCATATGTCAAGGGACGTGAGGGTATGTTGATCTCAGTGTTTTGACTGACCATTCGCACATACCGCCGACACAATGAGAATCCGCTCTCATCAATGATCTTCAAAATACTACGGTATGTTCTAATAAACATCAGGTTCTGTCATTGATTCTGTTCTCGGATCAGAGCTCTTAATGTTAGGGAGTGTTTCCCTACCACATCACAAGAGCTTAACCATGATTCTGGTTAACTAAGCCATAAGCTGTTTCTCATTGGATTCTCATTGCAAATAATCAGGAAAAATTAAAAGTCACACCATAAACTACGAGAAACAACGAATTAAGTCTTGCTTCTTGCATCTCGAATGGTTCATCTCTATTAATAATACTATAAAAAACAAGACTACCAGCTACTCCTCCCTTGAACTCCTACTTGTTTCCAAGTCTTAACGAGCTCACCCAACTTAATCCCATATTCTTTACGCTAATCTGTGTAAACACAGTTGCCTGGTTTACAAAGAAGGACAGTACTCAAAATCGAAAAGACCCTTAGCAGGGTTTTCATATGATCTTGCCACATCGTAAAGTTCAGTCGCCCGGTGTTGCAAATCAGAACGGCAAGTTTTCATATGCGATGTCCAGTTGTCATCAAAGACATTAGTGCATTGGCCCAAGTTCTTCCATGAGGTCAAAACCACAGAATTCATTTCGGAATTCTTGCCTTTCTGACGGACTAGGCTGATCTTGTAGTCTGTGGAGCACAAATTACAAGACCAGAGTCCCGCAAGATCAGATTTGAGTCTTGAATATGCATCACAGCGAGACCAACATCTTTGGCTATGAGTCCAAAGGCATTCGTGGAGGTCCTTGTTGGAAACTTTGCATTCCTTGCCGGCGTAGTTGCCCAAACATGACTGGCCACTCTTCCGTACAGTAGGTAGCTGAGGTCGAAAGAGGAACGGCAACACTTCAGTCCACTTGACATGCTGGCAAACGTTTTCGAGCTTGGTGCTTTTTTGAAGCATCTTCTCTAGCTTCTCCATATTCTCCCATGCGTAAGCTAGTTTACCCGCAGAGAGTACCAGCTCTGTCTTTAGAACAATGGCTCCCTTGTAATATCTTGCGGAAACATTGCTGGTAATCTTGACCCTTCCAGCAGTGTATTGGTCTTTTGAAAAAAGAAAACTGATGTCGTAAAGTCCCGAGTTAAATCGATGAGACCGAGTGATGGCGGCCACAATATCATAGTGGACCTGCCTTGGGAGATAAGGAGACTCCAAGTACTGGAGGGGATATCCATTGCCGTACTGAATACATCTCCTGGGACCTTCATGCTCGTCCCAGTTTCTGTCCAATCTCGGTAGGTGGAATTTTGAACAGGCTCCGCATAGAATTTTGGATGGCCACATGCCATCTCGTTCTAGGCGGCGAAGAAACTTGTATCGCTCATAGGCTGGGAGTCTCAAAGCTCTGCCCAAAACCTGATGAGTATGACGACAGGTGAGAGCAAGACATGCTCGGCTGACATTGCTCAAGTATGTGGAAACTTTGACCAACACTTCCCTTGGGAGTGTCTGGATGGCGGAGAAGCTTTGGGTTGGGGTCGTTGACTGGAACATCTGGTGTTCGTAGGGCTCAATCTTCTCGTTAACAATTTCTTCGAGGGAGATGTTGGTAATTTTCTCCGAGATTGTTGAGTAAGGAGATTCGCAATGAATGTGAAATAACGCATCATCTGAAGACTGAGTTTGATGTTTCGCAGAGTTGAGATGTGTCAAGAGTCGTCGCACTGGGGAAAGCTTCTTAAGACCCAGGCTTCGAGACTTTGTCTGTTCTGTGAAATGACTCATGTTGATATGTGTTTTTTAGTCTCAGTGGACCAGAAAAGCAACTGATGTCGGTGGAAGAGAGAAATAAATGTGGATGAGAATCAATGAATTATGAAAGCGATAACAATTGTTGTTGACGAGATAGCTAGACTGATGGCGGACGGGTTGCTGATGATGGTTGGTGAGTCAGAAAGAGTGGTCGATGTTGGTGACGAGAGGCAGCAACAAACACAACTGGTGCTGGTGAGGCTCCGATTGTTGATAATGAGAATTAATTGATGTGAGAGAAGATAGTAAGAGAAGAAATCGATGTTGTTAAGCTAGCAAAGCTTTTGAAAGTGGATGAGAGGCAGCAATTGTTGTTAGTGACTTGGGAAAACAGTTGATGTTAGAGGAGAAACTGGAGTCAGGCCCGAGTGGGAGGGGATTGGCATTATATAAGTCTTCAAATCAGAGTTTTTTAAAGAATTTTCAATGTCAACAACAAAAAGAAAATACGATTCTGGTTGAGGGGAAGGCTGTACAAGCTTCAACAAACTTAATATTTCTATGCTAGGCCTTCAATGCGTCAGCCTAAACTTGGACAACCATGCTTTCGGCATGACTCTTGACATGGAGTATAATCCAAACATATGCTTTTCAGAATATCCATGGTCATAACTCACTGCTTCCGTTTCCCAAGCACACGGGTCATGCCTACGACTTGCTGGAAAACAGCTCGTACTCGTAACTAGCAAAGATGAATGGAGCAACTCCTTTGAGATCATTTTGGAAAAGCGGCATACTGGCGTAGTACTAGGGCATTGTTAGAAGACGTTCGAGAAGGGGATGTTCACAGAAGGGAGGTAAACTCACCTCGAAAGTACCGTTGGAACTTAAACTGCCAGTCTGCACAGTCCATTCCCAAGCCAAAGCCCCATGACCCCTCGGCTGTGCAAATGAAGTAGTCATTAACTCGTAGCCGTCCAATGCAGCCTTGGTATACTTTTTACCACTGATGTAACCCATTCGGAGGGCTTTGAGCAGTCCTCTGACACACATGGCTGATCCTGAACTTTCAATGTAGTTGCCATGCACACCAGCAAGCTCAGGGTCCATGATCAGCCACCATCCCTTGGTTTTGGGATCTTGGGCTGCGACAATTGCATCGATCAGGGACTGTAGGTAAGACAAGAGACGCTTTCGTCCACTGTGGCTCTCAGGGAAGTAATCCAGAGTGTCTACCAGGGCCATGATATACCATCCAACGGCTCTTCCCCAGACGTGAGGAGCAGCTCCTGTGACAGGATCAGCCCACACCTGTGTCTTTCCGGCATCCCATCCATGAACTGGCAATCCGTTGGTATGGTTGCTCTGAGTGGTGACTTTGTTGATGATATCGAATTGGAGGGCAATGTCATCCCAAGCTGTCGTGTTGTCGGGCTCAAACTCATATGTCCAGCGAGCATAAAAGACATCCAGCATGTAAATTCCATCCAGCCACATCTGGTCGATGTATCCTGGGTACCGATGATAGAATCCTCCTTCAGGAGTACGGCCGGTCCGGTCAATTTGGTTTCTCATATTGGTTGCGGCCTTCTTGTAGATCTCATCGCCAGTAGCATTAAACATGTCGAGGAACGTGTGTCCAATCCGGATATCGTCGATTGAGTTGCTGTTGTTGTAAAACAGGACTGTGCCGTCATGCTCCGGATACAGCAAAATGTCGGCTCCGTGTTTGACATAGTCAAAATACTTCTTATCGCCAGTTCGTTCATAGGCCAAGAGTACTCCAGAGTAAAAGGCAGACACGGTATAGGCGAGTGTAGGCTCAACGCCGTGTTGAATTTGGGAGTCGGCCATCCATGTTAGATATCTTGGCTTGCCTTGGAACTTGCCGGGCTTGATCTTTTCAGTAGGTTGTATGGTGAACCACCCACGAGGAAGTTGAACAGCAGCTAGTGCTGCACTGGCAATAAATTGGAGGACAAAGAGTGATCCCTTCATGATGATTGAGATGAACCGAGCAGTCTACACCAACTCTTACATGGAAACATGAGCATTTAAGTAGACGACAGATCGGCAATGACAGCCAGACTTCTCCGACCTTAAATTATACCGAGAGTCCATATGAGTCGCTTTTCCGAACCACAGCAGTAGATTAAGATGCCGGATCACCTTGATAACGACGACAAACGATTCATTCCATGAGGGATCGTCCTCCGTAACCTCCAAAAGGAAGTCCGGGGAAGTGGAGTTACAATAAGCTTGATTCGACCCACAAAACAAAGCGACGTTGCTGGTGGGAAATTTAAATGACATTTTACCATGCGGAAAAGCACAGGCGGAAAAGACACATGGATAATGCGCTCAGATGCTTCAGGGTCTTAAAAGTCAAATTTATTAAGGCATTGAATGAAATGACCGAGAGATTTCCGAATAGCTTTGTTGAGGGGATTGTCCGAGGCGGGGAAGTCGACGACCGTCATCGACCAAGAATTGAGGGGTTGATAAGATCCTAACAAGTTTCGGCGTTTTCTTTTGGCATTGCATTTGATAGTGCCTATCAATGGCATTCGTACTCCCCTTATAATACTCAATAAACAGCAATTACAAACAATGGCAAATGCCAAGTCGCTGTAGCTCACTACATAGCACCTAATTAGATTGTCCATCATGCCAGCCACCTCAGTGCCAAGACCTAATTACAACAGGGCATACATCAGATATCCAGCCTCGAAGTAGTCACCTCGTACGTGACCCTGATCCCCTTGTCTTGTGATTCAAGATCGGCCCGTTGACTTCGGCGGAAATCAGGCCCTAGGATCTGCTCGTCGCTCTGGTTATCACCACGCACGCGCTCTCCACCCATGACGTATGACTTTGTAAAAGGGCCACCGATGCCCAGCTTTCGCTCTGCCTTTGTGATAGAATCATCACCGTCAGAGGTATCTCCATCCTTTGTGTCATGTCCAGGCCTCATTGTACTGCCGCCGAAAGTCTTTAGCGGGTATGACCCTCCCTCGCTTCGATCTTGGTAATTGCGGTATTTGCTGCCATCGCGAGAGGTCAACTTTTCCAAGTACTTCTTGTAAAGAGGTCGACAGACGGGAATGCCAATGCATATCATTGTGACGGAGATTTCGGCAGCTGACCATACGATGAGACCGACAGTTTCCTCTGGAGGGTGTTAGTAAAGATAAATAGAGGGTAAGGATGACATACTCAGGTAATTGGGACTGGAAAGCGCTGGCACTTCGATAGTACGTTTGATACCACATGCTCCGGCGCTAGAAGATGTCAGCAAGCATCCACGTGAAGACATAACATGTACTTACATGACACCAAGACTAAGACTAGCCAGAATGACAATCTTTTCCCTCGTGTTCATTTGTAGACCCCAGATGAACAACCATGGGAACAGCGCATAGAAAAAGTCGACAATGACACACAAGACTAGACAATCAGTCAATGCCATCAATCACTATCCACTCCATTACTTACTGCATAGGAGCATCGACACTGGTGTTGAATCAATATGACAACGACCTGGAATGCGACGATCCCATAAATACTTGGGTGGCGAGCATTGTAACCAAAAGACAAAGCAAGTAGATATAGACGCGGACATCAAGACTCCCATGGATATCCAAATAACAATCTTGTGCCATTGAGCCTTGACAAGTCGAAGCAGAAACAGTCCGAGTGACCATTTGGCAATAGCCATGCCAACCACAGCAAATGTTTGGCCAATGGCCTCGAATAGGATCGCATGCGCCGTATCATCGAGGTCTTTAATGTCGGCCATGTTCTGGCCAAAGCCATATTTCGCTGAAATAGTCGTAAAGAGGGTGTAGAAGAAGAGGAAGCCCTACAAAGTCAGAACAGCCATCAACTGGGACGAGAAACTTACAAAGGCAAGGTTGTAGACATGGTCGTCAACTCCGTACGACTTGACAACAAAGACTCGAGTATAGACTCGTAGTATAACAAAGATCAATGTCACTGCAGTCAATGACCACATGACAGAAATGGCCCACGGCCCATCCCCTCCCATAGCCATAGCTTCGGTTCACTGCTTGATCAAGTTCTGTTTCTGCAGAAATCGTGGGTCAAGTTACCGAACAGGCGGATGAGTTCGTCAGCTGACCGGCGGAGCCGTCGGGTCGGTGTTGGTGGGCATAGATGTGCTTTTCTATCAAGGCATGATTCGATTTGAAGCATGGAAACTTTGACTGTAACTCTGACAAGTGGATTCAGTTTGACATCTCGGACTCAACGGACCGTCTAGCAGCCTGTGGAACAGATGGCCGAAGCTTGGAGGCTGAAAAACTCAAAGCCCCTAACTCCACTGGCGCAGGTACGGTGATTTCCAAAGACACAAGGTAGGGTAACAAGATCGTCGTTTCTGTAACCCGCTCACTCATATGTCTGGGCTGATGGTTCTTGAAGCGTTTGCCACAGGAGACAATTCCATCTCGGTTAGGCAAGGTATTGCTGAGAAGCCCCGTTGAGCTGCACCAAGCCTGTACCATTTTGGAGCATTGTTTCAAAGTGACACTGAGAACGGATCCTGACAAAGAGTTGACGAATAATTACACTGTCGCGTGTTGCGACGGTACCAGGAGAATCCCGACGGACCCGCTACCCGAGCAGATGATCGGCGTCGGCACTGATCAAAGAAGCTAGTAATACCAGGGAACCCTGTGTATATCACGACCGGGAAAAGAGAAATCAACGGTGCCGGGGTAGCCGTTCGTGTGTTCATCAGTGGATGATCGGCTATTCCCGTCTACGTGTGTCAGAACCCTATTTATTATGGGTTCTTCGGTATGAACTTCGGTTTGGAGGACCATAACCGAGGGCTTCTTTGATAAACCCAATGTTTGTTGCTGTCTCTCTGGCGTCTTGGCCTCCCTCTTTTCCAAGCAAGGTTGAACCATGCTAAAGATTTTGAGCTGGCATGAAGAGGATCTGGATCAACTACCGGGCAGATTGGCGCTCAAATGTGCGGGGATTCCTTGAAAAAAGAAAGGGGCTTTTGTCTAGACCCATCCCTGCATCTTACGAGTCATACGATGTTCGGGGACCAGCCGTCTCAAGGGTAGCCCGGCTCAGCTTATCCTCACTTTTCAACAGGGTGAGTATAACCGAGGTGATTAAAAACTCATCCTTTGCAGTGAAGACAGGTGGCAGCGAGAAATAATTCGTCAAAAATATTCAGCAAAAGAACCATGTCCATGTTGATGGGGATGACCCCTTTATCTTGCATTTAATCACTCAAGGTGCGCGTTCCGCGATTACTCGTCACCCAATACCTGGTACCAATGCAGATCTATGCCAGATCATTCATCTTGAAGAAGCAAGTAAGATCTATGCCATGGCCATGGTTCTCGAGTCAACCAGGGCTGCGCCCCTCGCCTTCAGCTCAGTGTCCCGTCTACGATCATGCTGTCCGTGAGTGAGAGCAGATTTCAAAACGTAGGCATAAATTACTGCAGCTGTATATGCAATGCTGTGCATTCTGCACAATCCTCCTCAGAAGCTTCCCACGTGAAACGATAATATCATGAATCCTCCGCACAGCCCCAAGGCTAACAGCAACTTTAATGCAATTTATGCCGAGAAATCATCGCCAGGGAGCTAAAACTGTCCAACCTCACAATACTACATCAACCTGCGTTGGGCGGTGCAGGGTTTCATCGCTTGTTTCGCTTGAGCCCTAGTCTCTGGGGCTTCGTGGCGGCACCGGTCCGTACCGCGAGGTCACCAATCGGAAGTCGGGTTATCTCTAGCCTGGGTCGATGGCTGCAAGAGTATCTGCTAGGAGCCGTTGAGTGGATCAAGACCCTGTTGCTCTAGCATGGATGACAAAACGCCCTCTGTGATACGGTTGACGAGACTACACGAGTAGCTCCTAAAGGACCTAGCAAGCCCACTGCCTAACCCAATAAACCAACAATGGTTACAGAGATCCACTAGAGTCCACCCCAGAGCAACATCGCGGGCAAGTGGAAGCAGGGTTCCTTGAAGAAGAGTCTCAAAGTCGGCGTTGGGCGACGTTGGCTTGCGAAGCCCTCCTCATTCGGGTCTTCATTCTCACACCATAGATGGAAAAGGCAAGGGGCGTGACAGGCACAGCATGCATCATCCGTTTCTGTTGGTTCCAATACCACATTGACGAACTCGCAGCGTTGATCCCTACCGGCAACATGACACGGGTAATTCTCTCTCTGAAGAGGGGTTTAAATGATCCGCATGTCCTCTGCTCTGTCTGACATGTGGTGATAACACGGGAGTTTGGAACTTGGATCTTCAGTACAAGGCCCATTCCAAAATGAGCTCCATTGATAATACCTCTTACATTGAGGCCCTCATCCAGGGCTTGGACTGGAAGAGCCTTGCCATTGCCATTGTGGTGGTACCTATTCTTAGCATCACTGCTTGGTGGATTGTCTCATATTTCACTTCTCCTCTCCGAAAGTATCCTGGGCCGACTCTGGCTGGTAAGTCCATGTGTTCCATTGACTAATGTCGACTAACTTTAGTTCAAGGCTGGACCAACCTTTGGCGTCTCTCTGTTGTGAGAAGAGGAAGTTATCACATCAAGATCAAGGAGCTTCATAACAAATATGGCCCTGTTGTTCGAATCGGACCCAACACTTTGGACTTTGACTTTCCCGAACTGATTAAGACTCTTTATGGTACCGATGGCAAGTGGAAGAAGGTTAGTATCTGTCCCTTGGGCCAATGGCCAAGTACTAACGTATACAGACCGAGTTCTATCACAACAACAGTGCCGTCGTCAATGGCAAGATCACCTACCACCTCTTCAGCACCACTGATCAGGCCGAACATGCCCGTATGAAGCGTCCTATCGTCAAATATTACTCCCAGAGCAGTGTCATTGGCCTCGAGCCTCTCTTTGACTCACTCATCGGCGACTTTTGTGGTCACTTGGAGAAAAGATTCATGAGTGGTACCGAGCCTACAGAATGTGACCTTGGAGAGTGGATTGGCTTCTGTGAGTACCACACATTCTTGGCTTGACTATGGCTGACACATCAAGACTCTTGGGATGCCAATGGTGCTGCTTCCTTCAGCCAACGATTTGGATACATGGACAAGGGCTATGACTATGACAACACCATTTCCATTGCCGACAAGGCTCTTGACTAGTATGTCTCTTCGTCCGTTCAATGTCTTCTCTCTAACGCTTCCAGCTTTGCCGCCGTTGGTCAGATGCCCTTCTTGGATTTCCTCCTCGACAAGAACCCCGTCATGCGAATTGGTCCTCCCAACTTGGGCAACATTACTCGCATTTCTCTTGAGCATCTGATCTCTCGTCTTCAGGGAAAGGACACCAACTACAACCCCAAGGTGCCTGACTTCTTGCAGCACTTTATCGAGTCCAAGGAGACTCACCCTGAGCTTGTCAATGATGGTATCATTATGGGCTACCTGTTGGTTAACCTTCTCGCTGGAGCTGATACTACTGCCATCACCGTTCGTGCCATCTTTTGGTATGCTCTTCATAACCCAAGAGCTTACAAGAAGCTTGAAGAGGAAGTTCTTGCTGCCGATCTGGCCGATGTTGCTTCTTTCAGCTCTGCCCGTGCTCTGCCATGTGAGTCGCCTTTTCTTCCCCTTCGCAGACAAACACTAACAGAATTACAGACTTGGAGGCCTGTGCCCGTGAAGCTATGCGTATGCATCCTGGTGTCTGCATGCTTCTTGAGCGTTACGTGCCCGAGACTGGTCTTAAGCTGCCTGACGGTAGCTTTGTCCCTCCTGGTACCGCTGTCGGCATCAACCCATACGTCGCTGGCCGAAACAAGGGCATCTGGGGAGATGATGCAGACACTTACCGTCCTGAGCGATGGCTTCAGAGCGAAGGCGAGACAGATGCTGCTTACAAGGAGCGTCTCCGTCTTTACAATGCAGCAGATCTCACCTTTGGGGGCGGTTCTCGAGTGTGCATTGGACGCAATCTCGCCCAACTTGAGCTGTACAAGATTGTTGCCACTCTGATTAACAAGTACGAGATTTCACTGGTGGATCCGGAGGCGCCCTGGGTTGTCACTGGTAGCTGGTTCCCTCGACAGAAGGGTCTTAAGTGCTACTTGAAGAAGCGGGAGTAGATTAGGCAGTGAAGTGACTTTATTTATTTTGTTCATAATCAGAACTTTCTCATGAAGGAAAACCCACTCGAACATGAATTTGTGCATGAATACGAGACATTCCGAGTGCTATCAGTCACAGACAGCGTGATGTCTAGGAAAATCACAGTTTCCATGCTTCAATTCACTGAATGAATTGTTCTGAAGCAGTCACAGTGCAAGGACATTCTTATCGGCCTGTAACTGCACAGTAACAGCCTTTTGCTTGCCAGTTTTCTTCAGGAGGGTTCTTAGAGACACAATAGTCCCGTCTCAAGCAACCCTGCATCCGTATCACTCCTTGGCCGGCTGTTTCGTCTCTCGAATCTCAAACTTGAACATCTCGTTCGATGACACCCCATTTCGATCCCTCATCTTTTCTGCCGTCTCCAATCCCCCTACAGGTACTCGGTATTCGAAACATGAACCCTCGCTTGCCGATCGCCCATCCGGAAGAGCATACGGGAACGGGAGGTACTCTGGGAGTAAGCCTAGCTGACGTAAGACTGTTCCTTGATCCCAGGAAATGTGTTCGTGGTACAGCCTGTCTCCACGGACATTAACTACGGCAGTGAAAGGAACTTCAGCCTTGATGTTGGTAGGCGGAACACCAGGGAGCCTAAATAGTTCAGTCTAGGTCTTTCGGCAGCATGGCAACACTTACAGCCAGTCAATTTGCTGGTCATGTGTGAATTTGAAGATGAACTCATCTATCACACGATCAATGCCAACTGTGCGACTGATGAGCTCGAGTTCAGTATCAGCAGAGTTATTGAAGATAAAGTTATGCCGATAAAAGTGTGATAGCTTCTCGCGACCGACTCCGCCAGTTAACTACAAGAGTTAGCATCCCATATCACCCAAAGCCTTAGACCTACTGTTGGGACATGGTTGACATATGGTTCTTGGACCATTGTACTCATGGTGTGCTCGACGGATCGGTCAGCGAATTCGTAATATGTGTGTTCCTCCCAAATCGCTTCGAGGTCAAAGTATGGTCCTCCCATCCGAGGTTTGAGAAACTGAAGATTTCTCGTATGAGACAAAGACTCCAGTGAATAGGAAAAGTGCTCATGGAATGGCTTAGCAAAAGCATAGCTCTCGGCCTTTGGGTAGTGGT
>JABCKC010000640.1:0-16168 GCA_013186395.1 Fusarium papillatum | reverse complement strand
GTCTACTTCTAGCATCACGAGCGTTAGTTCTGTTGGCTCTGCATATAGCGTTCATGCCGCCGATGCTCGTCGAAGACCCGCTCCGCTGGTGATGGCTGACCCACGATCGCGATTGTCATTGGAGTCGTATCGAAGCGCCGCCGACAGCACTTACTCGTCCTATCGACCTGCATCTCCAAGCGACTTTGGGACGCCGACTTCATCCAACTTTTCGACTGGACAGAGCAGCCCTCGATGGGTCGCCGGGGTTAATTCTCCCTCTTCTCACTCACGATCCCAGAGCATGTATGCCCCTGGAACTCGAACTCCTGGTCGTCGACTGAGCGTTCCTTCTGGTGCCAACCCGTTTCAATCGCCTTCGGGTCTAGTTGCAGGGAGGCCGGTCTTTGGGCCTGGCGGTGCTAATGCCTCGCATGTGAGCGCTTTCCCGTCAGCTAACGGCATCGTTGCGTCTCCGAATGCTTCAACCGCTCCATGGCCACCAAGAGAAACGATGTCTGAGAGCGAATGGCGCCGACGGACCTGGCACCCGGATAGCCGCAATGTTAATGGAAACCCCAGCCAGCTGAGCTCCGTTGTAAACCAGTCTTCAGTTCGCCCGAATCCGCCACCGCCGATTGCGAATCCTGCAACTTCACAGTCGACTTTCCGCCTTCCAGGTATCGAGTCGTTTGATCCTATTCCTCCTCGACCTGGAAGCCCTGTCAGGAGGCCGCCCTCACCCATGGTGGTCGATTCCGAGTCTCACCCACGAGCCGGTTACCAGCCGCATCTTGTCGAGACGCCCATGCAGGACGAGAGACGAAATCTCAACATGTACGATGCCAGCCTGCAACGTGGTCTCAATCGTCTCGATATCAACCACAGCACTCCACCTCGGGATAGCGCTGGAGCATGGGCTTCTGAGGCGAACAAGGCAGTACAGGCACAAGCCGAGCAGGTCCGACTCAACCCTCCAACTGTTCGGTTCGAAGATCAGCCTCCTCCAGCCTATGCTGTTCCTAAGCCTGCCGTCGCTGCGCGGGCTATGCATCAGCACACCATGTCGGCTCCGTCCATCACGACATCTCGGGACAGCAAACGCCACGGTTGGTACCACGGGCCTGTCTCTGCTCATCGGGAGGGAAGACCTCAAGAGCAGCCAGATCCCCGAGTGGCACATGTTGATCGGATGGTGCACCCCAACTTTACCGGTTTTAGCGGATTCCCCGTGAAGGAGTCACCACAGCACCATCAACCACCTCCACCGCACCCACAGCAGCAGCAGCAAGGCCAGCCCCAACACCCGCAACAGCAGCCAGGTCGACCGGGGAGCAACGACTCTCTGGGGCGTCTCGAGGCTCTGGTAGCTGTTGCAACGAGTGAGGGCTCAACCGCTGCGGCCTATTGATCGCGAGCCTCGGCTCTCGACATTTCACTCGCTTTCCACACAAACTCGCCTTCTTCTCTCCTAACTCCTCAACACTTAGCCGTTTCCAGACGGCAATGATTTTAACGACTTTATGACGAAATTCCTTTTTAATGTGGGCATCGATCGAGCTTTTGTTTTGTCTTGTTTTGTTTTATTTGGTTTCAGTTCCGGGAGCGGGAATGAAGCGCAGCGCATTGCGGCATGACTTGTTTACATGGATGATACATGAACTCTCTTTTTCCTCATTCAAGCTGACGATATCCCTACTCTCGGATGGTTTTTGATGTTTACGGACTCGAATGGCAGCATATACACGACATCCCCAGCTCCGCAGCTTGCTTCAGGGACCAACATTCACTTCAACTTTTCTCCAAATTGTCTTGACTCTGGTTTGGATCATGGGAGTTTGCGAGGCGAGGCGAGGCAGTCACGACTTTTTAGATGGTTTCTCTTTTCAGTTTGGGTCATGTTTGGTTTGTCGAGGGTATCTCGACTCATCCCCTATGAACCGGACACGGTCAACTGGGGCGAAGGAGGACTTTTTGCGTCGATACGATACCCTGATTTTGGCTGGGATTATATGATATGGGCACGGTTTTGACCAATTCTACGAGTTGAACGTACGCTCTACTCGACGACGTTATTTGCCAGAATAACCGGCTGGACCGTACTGGGGTCAAAGTATATATGGCCTTTGGATCTAGACCGGGGAAAGGCGAAGGTACCTTGTTTGCTCGGCATGACACTCACGGTTTGGGCGGGTGGGTTTGGAAGTGATACCCAATGATGGACTGTTGGTTGCGGAATGGATGAATGGATGGATGGATGGATGGGTGGCTGGACTGTTTATGGGTTACACTCAAGATGTTTTACTTAGCTTAGACTTGTTTTCTCAGGATTGTTCTGATGGGCTTTGTTACAAGGTAGTTTGTTAGGCAATGGAGTCGCGGCTCTGCTTACAGATTGATGATGAGGAAGCCTCATGCAATTATGACATATGACATTGGATACCTAGGTAGTTATGATAGTATAGTCTCTTGCCTGGCCAAAAAGCCAGGATGTAATTAATCTCATCTCTTCTGACTTCTATCTATCTAGGTGTGAGGTATGTATCTCGTCGGTGGGGAATAAAGACTGAAATTCTGCGAACAACACTGCTCGATCCGAAGACAAGGAGCGTTTGTGAACATCTTCCTGTCAGCTGAATCTTTGTATAATGAATGTATGTAATATCCCAAATTTGCAATTAGCTAGTAAGATTCATCGAGTTCCGCGAGGTAGTCGACACTCAGGAGCGAGTGATTCTCCCTGGATGGGCTCTCTGGATGGGACTTAGGCTCAACGGATGACAAGTAATACCTGAATTTGCAGTATTCAAGAAAGCAAACATACAGACGGGGTAGAGATTATTAGTAATCGAGTATTGTATAGGGGCATTACGACTGCTGGTATCGCACGTGCTCAGTGTCGAGGGAGTCGCCGAGTCCCGTGAATATGCAAACATGCTTGGTGCCCGCCACATGAAACGCCTTCGGGGTTGACGTCCTAACGATCATGTGCTGACGTTTGGAGATAACCTCGGCCCTGAAGCTCGAAAAGCCTTGGTCCTGGTGTGTACTCCTTGCGTGTAGGCCATGCACCTCGATCCGCATGGCAAGATGTCTGTGTTCCTGTGGACATAGATGGCTTACAGGGGTATCGGAGATATTAGAACATCAACAGAGCACGAGGACACAATTCGGCAATGAGAGGCTCTTGGCTAGCAGCGGGAGGCTGGGACGAAATGTGTGTGGGTGGTCATGATGGCGGTTAGGTCGGGGGGCGTAGGAAGGCGGGGAGAGGCGGCAACATGATCAACTCGAAGGCGAGATTTCTACATTAGTTTCTTAGTTAGTCTAGATTTGGGAAGAGACGTACTGTACAAGTTCCAATCTGGGCTTCTGTGGCCAAGATGACGGCCAATAGACTTGATCGTAATAGGACTTGTTTGTAGATGCATGGCTGGCTGGATCCTTCGGGCCAAGTGGTGGCCCGTCGCCTCTACGTAATCCCTCTAATGCGAGAGAGTGTCACCAGAGATGACGGTGGTGTTTCTGGACCTTGAAGGCACCCGTTAGCCTGGTTGTTGGGCAGCCGAATGTGATGGAGGCTGCAGCTCGATCTGCGGTTTGTTTCAGCGAGTGCGGTTTGGTCGCCAAGTCTTCTGAGCGTCACTACGAAAGAGGCAGAGGAGGAGAAGAGGACCCATAGGGCTTTCTGCATGTTGGGCGGAGTCTCCGTGAGGGTGGGTGTGTGGAGGATCACGGCACAGTTGGTGGTGGTGGTGCTGGGCTGGGCTTGATGATGGCGAAGGGCGAGATTTGGTGATGAAATAGAGTTTTTCCCTATAGAGTGAGCTGCATGAAAGTGGCCATGATCAAGATGTAGATGCATCTTCTCGAGTCAGATGTTCCTGGCCTGGAAAGGGGTAATAGGGCTGTCACGATGGCATCGGAGAGTGTCCGGGCCTCACCTTGAGGATTAGCCATGAATACCAAGACTGCTGAAACCGGCACATGATAGTTTTGACGTTGTTTGCTATGTCAAACTGCAGGAAAACACCATAGTTTATCGCCGACTAATTGCCACATTCCAGTCCGAGGCTGCGAGAATAGGATTCGAACAAACAAGGACTCGAGCGAAAGGGACCCCAACAGCTCGGGGCACACATCATCATTCTAGAACCGAAATCTTGCATGAACCATTGAGTTTTCTCTCTCTCTGAATCAGCCGACGCCTGTCGGGACTCTCGGGGTCTGCGAACTGATGGGATGGCTGAGGGGGGGGGGCGTATGCATGAGACCCTCTTCTCGTAAGAGTTCCATCTTGGGCAAAGTCCACTGTTCAAAACAGGCTGGGGCTGGGCTGGGCCTTTTCCGTTTGGAACCCTTGCCGTCGACGATCACAGCTGGGCAAGACGCACACTTACGGCATCATCGTAGAGGAGGTCTGTGTGTCTCGCACGCGAGGTGATGGATGTGTTAAGCCCAGTGCGTGTGCATGTGTGCGTGTGCGTGTGTCTCGGAGAAAGACGCCCGGCGGACCTCATAGGTCTAACGGGATGGGACTCGGTGTGACGGGAGCGGCTGGCTCGGTGGAGGCATCTCAGGGACGGGACGGGCTGAGGTTGAAGGAGGCAGTATAGACCGGGATATTGCGGTTCAACTTGCTCTTTGAAGATGAAGAAAGATGTCAGGGAGTCAGACCCCTGTTTGAGAAATAGAAACGAGTCAATTAACAAACCAATACCCCTCAATTCCTGAACATTCATTGCTCAACAGCCCTGTCCATTAAGGCGTGCATGTCTCAGTCTGCCCACAACAAAAACCTAGGATCAGCATTTACATACAGGGTCGACTACAGATCAAAAAAGCAAAAAGGGGACGTCTCAATATCCACTCTTCAGCTAGACTCCCGCCTTCTGGGCTTGCGCCTCCAAGTGACAGGTCTACAGATTTTCAGGTTGACATGGGAAGCGATAAATGCCTCGTGCAGGGAGTTGAACCGACGATGTTAAGCAGGCTGTGAAGCTAATACTGAAGTTCCGAATGAACTTGTTGCCTTATTATCTATTATAGTGCGTTGAAGGTTGCACTTTCGCCCGGGTAAGATGGAAATAGAACATAGCTCAGCACATCATCGAAGCCCCCCTCAACCAATTATAGCTTGTATCCGTAAAGGTTCATGTCTAGCAGCAACGGTTACCAGCTGAAGTTGTGCCTTGCAACTCCAGGCCCATCCAGATCACCCCTGTTCTTTAACCAGGGGCCCCTGGTCGCAACGTCGATGACTAGCCACCAATAACATCAACCATGTCCTACTTACAGAGCATTTTGCGTCGGGAACCTGGTTCTTGGCGGGCATCCTTGCATTTCTGTGCCTGCGTACCGCGGCTTTTTTGGAGATGATGTCTCGGAATCTCCTTTGAGATCTATTGATCGAAGGGTTTTCAGAGGCTATTGGGATGGTCACTGTGCAAAGATTTGCTGTGAGAGGGTTGAAAGTGAATGAACTCGAGGGGAAATGCCCCTCTTGCTGTAGAAAAAGCCACAATGATCTGTCACAGTCTGACGTGGAGGCTGTCAGCCTTATCGCGCTGCTAGTCTATTTCTATGATTGGACGTCCCAGAAGGGCTCTAGGACTATTCTCCGGTGTAGCTGCACGATCTATTGACTGTTAGTCTACGAGGCTGAGTCCTCGTGCCATATCCTCAGCTGGGCACTACAGCAAGGGACCATGCTTGAAATGTTTATTCTTAGATAGGAGGCCTACCAGTTTAGGTGTGAAAGACGATTAACCGAGGTCTCGAGTTCTTGGAAATGATCGATATCGCCGCATCTCCGACAGTTTGGTTCAGGGATACTGACGTGACCGGGGGGCCCAACGCTCTGTCACAACCCATGCATCCTGCGTCTATAAGATCAAATAAGGAAAAGAGCCTTATTGAAATCGTCCGAGTTCTCCCACGTTGGGTTAAATATGTTTCACTCGCGGCGTTAGCGGTGCGCTGGGTGTTAGCTGGCCTGTCAGAATTCAGCCTTGATGGGCGGCGGCTATGTCACTCGGACCTCCCACAGCCAAGTGATGTCTCAACGCGCATGCAAGTTCCATCGAATAGAAGTGCAAGATATTCCGTTGTAGTCCGAAGTCACCCTCCCCTAACAGGGGCGTTGAAAACAAAGGCGACAGTTGAAGGCGGGCGGCCCGTTCCTTAGCTCGGCGAGACAGGCGCGCCACGAGAGCCCCCCCGCGGAGCACGTTTCTCGGGAAGCGTTATATGCAGAGGATATCGGATATAGAAGGGGAACCGGGAATTTGGCTGGCTGATAGTGTGGAGTTGACGAGAGTGTGATATGTGACCTGGATGGATGGGTGCTGTGTTGTGTTCAGGGGGTGTCCGGCCTCGAACGGGAAGGATTTCCTCCCCACGAGTCTTTTCTGCATGATAGTGAGACACAAGCAGCTTACACACTCTCTAGGGAAGGTACTCTTGGCACCTGAAATGTCTAGATCCCGGCTCTGCGGTCCCGGTAGGGAGGTGATGGTGGGTTGTGATGGGTTGCTAACCGCCCAGCTGGTGTAAGTGAAAGCCCGTGTCCTACACCCTCACCCTCCCGAAAAAGGAGAGCCCGACACACAAGAATCAATCGAGAACGTGGAGTTCATGATCTCCCTTCCCCTCCATCCTTGATTTGAGACATCCGTGCCCAGTCCCATGCAGACATGTCCCAGCAAATCGGTTGGCGAAGGGCACCTCTCTGGGCGCAGTCCACACTCGCGGAGACAGCTGAACACTTACACTCCCCATGAACCATCATACGACTTCGAGGGTCTGTAGATGCTTCGAGACTCGGGATGAGTTGAGTCCTAGAACATGGGAGGCGCTCTTTGTTGACGAGGACCGAGCAAAAGGGGAACAGGTCCAGACGAGGAGGGGCAAGGAGGTGGAAGATGAAGATTATAAAATGGAATATTTCTTTCGATTTTTTTCTGAGAATGGAGAACAATAGAGCAGCAACGTCATTGTTCTGAGCATCAGTGTCAGTGAATCACACTCCACACCTGGCACTGCCAGTATATCAACAGAGCCGTTTGTTTTCATCACACCCTTTTTTCATCATCACGATCCCGCACACCTCTCTTCACGAGATAAATCAATCACGAAGAGATCAACATGGCCGTCTCTATCGATGCCTTCGCCTCCAAGGGCAATAGCATCGAGCGATTCAAGCTTCTCCTGGTCACGGCCATCGCTGACCTCATCCTCATCATCTTGACCCTCTACACCCTCTTCTCTTTCGTCCAGTATCTTCTCCATCATCGCAGGACTTCTTCCTTCTTCTCCAAGAAGTCTGCCCACGATGGCTTCATTCGCATCTCGCAGCTGCCTCAGCTTTCTTCCCCCATCCCCTACTTCGGTCACCTCCTTGGTCTACAGCGTGATACTACGCGCTATGTCAACCGTGTCATCGCATCAACTGCCGCCCAGATTTTCGCCATCAACATCCCCTTCAAGCAAATCATCGTCGTCAATCCATCTTTGGATAAGCAGCTAGCTCGTCATGTCTCCGACACTGGCCTTGCTCAGATTCTTGCCCACGTTGGCGCCCGCGTCTTTGGCCTTGGGCCGAACACCATCCAGGTCATTCTCGACACTGACCCACGACGCTTTCATCAAGTCGAGTTCGGCAGCCCTGAGAACCTCAAGGCTTTGTCCGAGTGTTCGGGCGTGTTCATCTGGGGCGAAATGAACAAGATGGCCCCTGACACCGAGGTCGACCTCGCTCACTGGATGTTCGGGCTGACAGTGTCTGCCACTGCCAGCGCCGTCTGGGGTGTCAAGAACCCCTGGCGTATGGATCGCGAGTTTGCCGAAGAGTTCATGTAAGTTTCCCTATCAACTAGACATTTAATACAATTTACTGACAGATGCCAAAGGAACCTGACCGAGACCTTCGATTCCCTCTCCCGACCTTTCGCCTGGCTCACAGCCCGATCCGCCTACAAGTCCCGAGACTTCCTCATGAAGAGACTTCGAGAGTTCCACATGAAGCACCGCGAGTCTCGCGTCAAGACTGTCGCTCACGCCATCAATGTCGTTGCTCATTCGGACCCCAACTGGGAGACTAACCCTGACTATTACAACATCGAGATGGTTTCCGCCATCGGACTCCTTGCGACCGCCAGCACTCTTTCAGTCTGGCTTGTCAGACACCTTCTGGCTATTCCCGAGTTGCTTAAGATTGTTGTCGATGAGATTCAGCAACTCCAGGCTGTTCAAGCCGAGACTCAGGACGGTCTCAAGCTCGATCTCACCAACATCCGCACCCTTTGCCCCTATCTCGTTGCCTCCTGGTACGAGACCCTTCGCCTGCACATGACCGCTGTCCCTCGTCTCGCTCGTCATGAATTCGGCCTCACTCTCCCAGGCGCTCAGCCCCTGGCTGTGTCTCAAGGAGATCTCTTCCTTCTCCCCATGTGCGCTTCCAACCTCAACACCAACACCTGGGGACCCGACGCGGCATCTTTCCGACCTTCGCGCTTCATCACCAACAACGGAGATCTGTCCAACAGCCTCATCCGCAAGGTCAAGGCCTTTGGTGTCGCCGGCAACCTCTGCCCCGGTCGAGTCTTTGGCTTCGAGACGGCCATGGCCATGGTCGCAGGTACACTCGGTACCTTTGAGATCAAGAGTGCCGACGGCAAGGAGTTTTCTGTCCCTGGTGTTCGCCAGGGCTTCAACGTTGGCTTTGAGCGTTACGATGACGATGTCAAGGTGGTTCTGTCCAAGCGATAAGGATGAAGCCTCTGTCTTCTAGGATTTGCGTGTGTTTTTTTTTTTTTTTGCCTTGAGCATTGGATTTTCGGTCTGGTACATACTGGTTTTTAGGCTCACTTGCCTCGCTTTAAAGCAGGCCACAATGGAGTAGATACCCTTTACCTTAGCTAGACCAGACTAATAATAAAAAAAGATGAAAATATCTCTCTTGATCGGCTGATTGAAGATGGTAGAGTGACTCATCTACATCATGTGAACCTTTTCGTGTAGAAATATGAGCAAGGAAGAAACTGCCTTCTCTTTAAACTTGGGCAGAGTTCAGGTTGGTGGCGTGAGTTGACTTGTGGAGGATGAAAGGACTTGTCCTTGCTATTGGCGTTGATGGCCAGGGAAGCCCAGAACGACAGACAATAACCGACTAAGGAACTCTGCCAACTTTTAATATGCTTTTAATGTATTAGAAAGTCAATCTCAGGGTCTCAGAGACAGAAGTTCATGTTCGCGACGTTTATCGGCTGGGCTAGTAAGCCAAACCGGCATTATCACCGAGTATGTTGTCAAGTCCCTTAAGCAGAACAACAAGCAATCAGGACAATTCCTATCCCCTCTCCCATTAGATCAACCGGGTATAGCCTTTAGCGATGTCAATGAAAGTGATATGCAATAGAGCAGACCTTGGATACTCCATAGGTGTCGGAGTTGGCCATCTTTCCAATCGCTAATCAGTAGGCGGTTCTCGTTCGGTAATTTGAACACCAAATCACATAAACGATGCTTCGAAAGGGCCCTAGTTTCTGTCCACAACATTCGATCTATCAGACTTTAGCATAATGGCCAAGCCCCTGGCAGCAGAGAAGCCAGTTTCGACCGTCCTTCGGCCGAAACACGTACCAACGAGACAGACACTGGGGCTGACATTGGAAAATAACCACGGGGCATGTCTTACTTATCGAGAAATCCCAAAGACAAATATCTTTACTAATGCTGCTTGATCCAATCTCACCGCATTGTCGTGATGAATAATGCCTAGTTGTAGAACGACAAACTCCACTCAGGGAGGGCTCTATATAAACAGTCACAAGCATCATTTCAACATGATTCCTCAGTTCCAATACATTCAAGATTACAATACGCACAATGAAGCCCATCATTCTTTACTCTCATGAAATCGGCCCCAACCCCTGGAAGGTTGCCCTCATCCTCGAGGAACTCTCCCTCCCCTACGAAACCCGCTTCATCGACTTTACAGTCGTCAAGCAAGAGCCATATACACTCATCAATCCAAATGGCCGTCTTCCAGCCATTCAAGATCCCAATACTGGTGTCACGCTTTGGGAGTCGGGTGCCATCATCGAGTACATCGTCGACACGTATGACAAGGAGCACAAGATCAGCTTCGGCTCTAGCCCGGAGAAGTACCTAGCCAAACAATGGCTCTTCTTCCAAGTCTCTGGTCAAGCTCCGTATTATGGTCAGGCTGGCTGGTTCAAGAGACATCACCCAGAAAAGGTCCAAAGCGCAATTGATCGCTATGTCAATGAGATATTGCGCGTCAACGGCGTCATGGATAAGGTGCTGAGCACACAGGATTGGCTGGTCGGTGATAAATGCTCCTACGCTGATTTATCGTTCTTTGCCTGGCAGAGATGGGTACCCGAGATTGTGGGCGGTGATCTGTATGAGAGGTTCCCGCATGTTGGGGCGTGGTTTAGGAGGATGGAGGAGAGGCCGGCAGCTCAAAAGGTCGTGGCGGATCAGGAGCGTGCTATTGTGGCTATGGAAGGTGGTAATTGAGTTGAAGGAATACTGGTGTCCAGTCTAGTATAGGAAACTGTTCTTTCAGACAAAGAATAAGAACCCATGTATCAAGCTCACCAGGCTTACCCGCCTGGGTTGTCCAGCTGAGGAACAACCTTGTCATCAACCAATCATACTCTTCAACTAGGTAGACAATAAATCCTGTTCAATGATAGAAAGATTACAATTAACATTGCTGATTGTAGGCTTAATTGTTGGAGCAGCCGTTGAGTTGGCTCATCAAGTCAAGCTCCCAGGCCAGGAAATGACTAACTTTAATGTCCTTGTATTGACAAACGCTATACCAATATCACGTACGCTGTAAAACTGGGCTACGTCTTCCTCCGCATGCCTCCCATGCTGCCCATCAATATCCTTCCGTATCTCTCGCTATGCTGTCCATGTCAGTTCATGCGCCCCATCTTCCCCCGTCTATCTTTTCCATCCTATCTCCGTCTTTGTCCAGAAACGCCCAAAGCATTAGGTCTCATGCATATCCTCTGGTCTGTTGCCATCTGATTCGCCTATACACTCTTCACCATCACAGCTTCTCATCGGGAATACGTCCCTCGACTGTGCTCAGCGCGCCGAGGTTCACCTCGCCTAGCCTCTCACCGGCATCCTGGACACCCGCAAGGAGGGCGACGCACTCAATCACATCCTCTGGCTCCAGAAGATGCGACTTGGCCAGTGTCACCTTTGTGCTCGCACCAACAGTCACCGTGAAGACGTGGTTGGCATCGAGCACGGTGCCTGATGCAGCATTCAGGCTGCGGAACATGTCCTCGTCGGTAAAGTCGTCACCCATGCAGAGCGCAAACTCGAGGTGTCCAGGCTTGGGGGTGTTGGGGATCTCATCAGCACCAGGGTTATGGTACATGGTGATGAGACGCTTGGCAATCTCGCCCTTGTTGATAAACGTAGGGCGCACCTCAATATTGGCCTTGCCAGGCATCACCTCAACGTCCCACTTGGTTGCGACGGTCGACTCAAGCTCCTTGTGGCATTCACGCGACATGTGTATGCCCTGCTCAGGGTCGGCGAGACGGTAGTGCCAAGTGAGTGCGCATCGCTTTCTCTCGATGAAGGATCCTGCCAAGTCAGTCAGCTTACGAACCAGTCAGTAACGAGAACTACATACCTTGAACCTTGTCTGTGTACTTCTGGAACACCTCCATCACCTCACTCTGCCACCCCATGTCAAACTTCTCAGCCAGGTTCTCCCATTCATCTGCACCGGGGTGCTTCATGAAACTGCCGTGCTCGGCCGAAAAGCCCAGCTCAGCAATGTGACCAAGATGCTGCTTCAGGAAGACCTGGTCACGTCCTGAGATGATCCAGACGGCGTTCTGGGGGTCAGCCGCCAACAGCTGCAGCGTGTGAATAAGGCGCTCAGAGGGCACAGCAGCACTAGGCTCCCGCACAATAGGCGTCAGCGTACCGTCATAGTCAAACATGAAGAGACGCTTGTTAGCTGTCCGGTACTGGGAGAGAAGGAGAGCACGGTCAAGCAGGGGGGTGGCATTGGCCGAGCCCGTGTCGCCCAAGACGTTGTACACCTTGCGGATAAACTTGGTGATCCACGACTGGACGTTGTGCTCGGTGACGTGGCGGTACAGGCTGGACTGCATAGCCTGACGCTTCTCATCCGACATTGTCAGGGCGGCATTAATCTTCTCTGCCACGCCGCTGAGGTCCCAGGGGTTGATGTGGATGGCGTCACGGAGACTGCCGGCTGTACCACTGAACTCGGAGAGAATAAGAGGGGCGTGGTTCTCCTTCTGACACACAATGTACTCCAGACTGGTAGTGTTCATACCGTCACGGACAGATGTGATGAGGCCAATGTCTCCAGCCCGAAGCAGGGCAAAGTACTCATCCTGGTTGAGGTACTGGGGGTAGTGCTGGACCGGCGAGAATCCAAGACTGCCGTACATGCCATTGATGCGCATAACGAGCTCGTTGACGCGAGAGGCCACCTTGCTGTCATCCTCGAGCTCCTCTTTCTCAGCCTCGACGCTGGTGGGCGAGGTGACCTGGATGAGCACAACCTTTTCGCGCCACTCAGGGTACATCTCGAGGAAGCGCTCAAACGCCTGCAGCTTCTGGGCAACACCTCTAACACTGTCAAGGCGGTCTCGTCCGACAATGATCTTCTTGCCGTGGTAGAGCTTGCGGAGGGCGTCATACTTTTCCTTGACTGCGTCCGTCCAGGCAAAGCTCTCGACCTTGGCAGCATCGATGCCAATGGGGAAGACGCCAACCTGAACGCGAGTTCCATAGGCATCGATTCCGAGTGTGTCAGACGGGAAGCCGAGAATTCGGGTGCAGCAGCTAAGGAAGTGGCGAGAGTAGCTGTAGGACTGGAACCCAATGAGGTTGGAGCCCAAGACACCCTCCAGCACCTCCTTGCGACGAGGCAGGCAGCGGAGGAACTCGCTACTAGGAAAAGGCGAGTGCAGGAAGAAAGAGATGTACATGCTGGGAACACGCTGTCGCAGCATGCTAGGAAGCAGCATGAGAAAGTAGTCATGGACGATGACAATGTCGCCGGGCTTGTAGATCTCGATAATCTTGTGGGCAAACTTCTGGTTCATACGATAGTAGTCGGCCCACTGGATGCGCTCTCGTCGGCCGTCGGTAGGCTCATGCTGCTTGTAGTGGAGGAGTGTGTAGAGATCTTGCTCGGCATAGCGACGCCAGCGAGCCTGGTCCTTGAGGAGGATGCCATCGGATGAAGTCTCGGACTCGTCACACAACCAGACGGGATAGGTGCGGATAGTCTTGTTGTGGGACAGACGGTACTCGAGACGGTCCTGATCCTCACGGGGAATCCAGAGACCGTCAATTGGAGGCGGAGTCGGCAGGCGAGTAGTGGCATCGACGGGGACCGGCGCGGAGAGGGCATTGAGAGAAGAAGCGCCTAGTGTGTTTGGCGCGGGTGTACCAGGAGAAGAAACGACGTCATCGGTGGGAGCGTCGATCTCTCCCGTCCAAGCGACAACGGTGTGATTCCATGGAGTAGCGTCGGACGAAAGGTAAGCGAACGAGTCGAGAAGCGCAGATTGACCGCGGCGAGCTTTCAAGTCCTACAGAGAGAAGCGAGTTTTAGTCGAGGCTCAATTTTCATGTGATCCATCATGGTGACAAGGGCGAGCGAGGGGTGTTGAGGGGAGCTAGAGCTAGAGCTGGCCGGAGCTTTGCTTTGGAGAAGAGGGGAAATGCATCGAGCTAATGAACGAGTCCGCGCGGACTTGGTGGCCGATAAGAGATACAGGGTGAGTGAGAGAAGAGGAACTTACCCAATCGCCGCCTTTTCGATAGACGAAAGAATGCGGTGTGTTGAAGGTAGCCGAGATGATGTTGCCGCTAAGAGCCAGCTCGGGGTTGGCAGCTCGAATCTCGGACAAGGACTCGCGGCGTCGCAAGGGGGGCGCGCTGGTGCTGGCGCCGGCGCTGTTGCTGTCGGCAGCCATTTCGACGGTAGGTTATGTGATGATCTGAGAATCAGGCTCTAGATAGGTGTTTCGGTGGACGAGGAGAGGGTTAGCAGGCGTCTCCTTGGGTCCTGTCGTCTTGTCGGTGGAAGGCGATCGCCGTCTTTCGCTGTGTCTGTCTGTGATCGATCCCGGTTGGCGAACGAGCGAGCGAGCGACAGAGGTGACGAAGCAAGAATGAATGCAAGAATGAGAATGAAGCTGCGCGGTAATAAACAAAGTATTGTGGAAGAGGGAATTGGCGGTGTTGTCTCCAAGACTGAGAGCCGAGAGGACTGGCGAGGGACGAGAGCGAGGGGAGAAAGAGAGAAGATAGATTAGCTCTAGTAGAAAACAAGAGATCGGTGACGTTGGATGTCAATCGACGACGGCGGCGTCCCAGGCCCGTCGGTCGCGGTCCTACTGCTGCTACTGCTCCCTAGGGCCTAGTCTTGCAAGTCGGGCCGGGCGGTTTCGGCGATTCATGGTCGTGCCCCGTGGGTAGGGAGGGTAGGTGATGCTGCTTCTGGGTGAGTGATCCAGTGCAATACCTTAGGTACCTGTGTGGGCGCTGGTGGAGGTGGGGCATTCCAAGGTACCTTGCCCGGTTCCATTGCTTTTTTGCGGGTGCACGTTTTTTCGATGCGTCAAAATGACACCCGGTGTCAGGCCTGGGGGGGGGGGACGGTGTGGGTAAGCAGCATATTTTAGGATGTGAGCATTTGGCAGGCATAAGAGTGTTTTTTGGAATATGGGAGTCAATTGAACAGATATGTGCTGTATAAGCAAGTATAATCAAGAGTTTTGCCTATTCTTTTCTGTGGTTGCACTGATGGCATTCTTCCTCTTCAACATCTCCCATTGCTGTCACCCCGCCATGTTCCAGACCATGCCAGACCTCACGCGACGACAAAACAATCCAATACCTACCTGCCAAGATGCCTCGACGTTTAACTCCAGACCGAGTAAAAACCAGGATACAGATGCCGATCAGGTACAGAACGACACTCAATGGCCAGGCTAATGTACTGTAGCTCCAGCTGCCTTGCCTTGCCTTACCTTGTGTCTATCACCACACGTCCTGTACGGATAGTGGAGGTGGTCTGTGTTTAACCTCCCTCCCCGTCAACTCCAACTTTTTTTTCCAACACCGCCGAATTTTCGGCATCACGAGGTCGAGATAACACGAGCTGTTCTTGATAGATCTCGCCACTATAAGTTTTACCATTCCTTGTCCAGCTCTTCGCGGTAATGAACTCCGTCTCTTATCTACACCGTCAAACTCCAAGGAACTGGTTCGTTGTCAACTCGTATGTTGAATGCTTCCATGTGATCCGTGCCATCGATCATGGGAATGGCGGGGGAGGGGGAGGGGCAGCAAGTAGTTTATCCTGCTGCCCCTTGTTTTTGCTGTGCTTGGTCCAGTTGAGCTGGTAGACAACAGCTTCAACTCATCCCAGCAACGAGACAATCGAGTTCCCGTTGACATGGTAAATGTCTCATCCCGAAAGCCATAGCCAGTCAATTCTGAATCCAAAAAAATCCTCATCGTCATGGACAGTTGCGCAACCCAACCTACCTTCGAATGCAACGCAACGCAACACCCCCAAAACTGGGCAAGGCCCCCGTCAGTCATAAAGCGCCCCCCCACAGGTTAATGCACCCGGCTTCAACCACCAACAATAACCAAGGAAAAAGGCACAAGCACGCTTCAGAGGCGACGGTGCACGCCTCAGACATAAAACTGACACGCGGAACACGACTTGTTCTTCCACCACCGAGAGAAGAGAGACGTACGTACTGTACTGTACTGTAGGTACACCAAAAGACGGTGAGCGCCGTCAACCCGGAGATGCAACACCGACCAGCCAGGGCTTTCGCCAACATCACGTAAAAGTCATGATTTGGGTACTGTAAGTTACCGCCCAGGCCTCACCGAGCAACTCAGTTTCCCTCGCCTATTCTTTAGGTGCTTTCTCATCCTCTTGTCATCAACATCCATCCAGACCTCAGCATGACGCTGCATTTACCGCATTCCTCCAAGTAATGGTGTGCATTCTCGCTGGCACTACTTCTGCATCGGTCAGCTTCGGGTGACAGTCCGAGGCCTTCAAGCCCACCTACCGTACTGCGCTGCGCTGCACCTAGAATCCACTGAAAACCGC
>JABCKC010000639.1:0-29109 GCA_013186395.1 Fusarium papillatum | reverse complement strand
CTCCTACACCAGATCGGATCGCAGATCCGATCTGGTGTAGGAGAGTTCCTTGTGCTATTTGGCATGATGTTACGATTCTTGCGCCTTGGGCTCTTTATCAGGAGACGGGAGATGAGAGTATTCTCGCGCAGCAGTATAATAGCATGACGACTTGGATGAAGGTTCTTCCACGAAAAGACCACTTGTGGGATCCGGAGCCATTTCAACTGGGAGTAAGTATGGCCCTAAACTCATAATACCCTTTTTACTGACTTTTCCAAGGACTGGCTTGACCCAGCAGCACCTCCTGATGCCCCATGGAAGGGAGCGACAGACGCCAATTTGGTAGCCAACATGTTTCTCATTCAAAGCCTGGACTTGATGGTAAAGATATCGGCCATTCTCGGCCACCATGACGAGAGTGCCAAGTTCCAAGCAGAGTCTGAAGCTGCGAGAGGCGCATTCCAAGATGAATACGTCACACACAACGGTCGTCTTGTCTCCGACTCTCAGGCGGCATACGCTTTAGCAATTTGTCTCAACATTCTATCTCCTGCACAGAAGAAACACGCAGCGGATAGACTTGCCTGGCTGGTGCGAAAGAACAATTTTAGAATCGGGACAGGTTTTGCCGGAACGCCGTATCTCTGCGAAGCTCTCGCTTCCACGGGACATTTCCAAGTTGCCTATGCCACGTTGCTCGAGAAAGGTTGCCCCTCATGGCTTTATCCTGTGACCATGGGAGCGACTACCATGTGGGAAAGATGGGATAGCATGCTACCAGATGGTTCCATCAATCCAGGCGAGATGACCTCGTTCAACCACTACGCCTTCGGTGCTATTGCCAAGTTTCTGTACGAGAGACTTGCTGGGCTGCAAAGACTCGAGCCAGGGTGGAAACGGTGTCGAGTTGCTCCCACTATTGGGGCAGAGTTTACAAGTGCCTCGGCATCTCACATCACTCCCTACGGCAAGATTTCATGTTCTTGGGAGACATCGCCGGTCAAGGAGTCGCCGGGGGGCGAGAACATCAGGCTTCGGGTCACAGTGCCCCCCAATACTACTGCCGAGGTTGTTATTCCTGGAAAGGGTGGGGATAAAACGGAAGTAGTTGGGGCCGGTGAGTGGGAGTTTGAGTCTCTGTTTGAGAGGGACGACTCATGGCCGGTTCTACCCTTGCCACCAAAGTCTTAGTTGAAAAGGGTGCAATGTGAGCCACAAAATAGAGAGAGATACGATCGTTAGAATAAAAGACACGAGTAAATAAGCCGTACTGGTGCTATCTTCTAGCACAGTTATCCAACCAAGGGCCGAGCTTCAACTATGACAAAGAACACAATCAGGGATAACTTACACAACATGACATGCTACCCCCTGCAGTGCCCCTTCTGTGTAATAGCATTATAGTATATCAACTCGTTCAAAGTGCGATACGCCAATAGCAACCTAGTTGTCGTCACTCACTCTGCAGAGCCTATTTATGGTGCGCACAGCTGGATCAACAACCCCGCGCAGTTCCCACGAAAAACCGTAGTTGAGCCCAGGAGTCGGATCAACAAATCCGGCCAGTAACAGCGAATAACGGGAAGTGTGCACACCGGCATAGAATCTTTCGAGGGCGAATCCCAGTGCTTCTTCATCAGGAACTTCATGGAGTAATGCCCATAGAAATGTGGTGAGGATATAGTGCCTGAGCTGCTTGATATCAAGCCTTTCCAAACGAATGAGCAGTCCGTAGCCCTGTAAACAAAGATGTGTCACATATCTAGACTCTTCGTCAACAGTCCTTTGGAGGAACTGCCAAACGCGGTTTGAGTCTAGGTCTGATTTTGACATCGTAGGCTTACCGTTAGGCGACTCTTCATTACTTATCATTACTTCTCGCAAGTGCCAATCGACGCGTTGAAGAAGCTGACGGCACTTGGTAGATATGAATCTGAATATTGATCGTAAACCGTGAGGGTCTATGAACTCGTCGTCATGACGTACGTATGATTCTGTGTAATAACTGCCGGTCGTAGAATAGAGCATGACGACATGCTTCAAACTTGAAGAAGGTCATCCTGGGACTTTCATGCTCTTCCAACAGTCTATAAAAACATAGCCGTTGCGTTGGATCACGACTTGACTCCAAGGCGTAACGTGCGATGTAATCATTGGCCTCGGATGCTAAACAGAACAGATAGCAAAGGATAGAAGATTGCCCTCCCACTCTGCAAGACTTGGTTCTGGGAGCTTGTTGATTTGTTCAACTTTGACCTTGACCTCTGCAGGATCTAGGTAAGGAAGATGATGCTGAATAGCCCGAAGACGAGCAAGGTGCGGTGCTATGAATATGGGATATTCATCTTCAAGTCTCTTTAGCACTAAGTCTAGATATGGCTGGAGTATATGACGACGGTGACAGTCGAAGTACTGAAAGGCTCCTGGGCAAGCTGAGAGGAGTGATCGGAGATCAAGAGGGGAGTGTAGAGTTCGGAGAAGCTGAACCATAAGCTCGGCTGGTAACTTGTTGAAAAGGGACATGTTGATAGTATCGTCAAGGGAAACTGACCTGAACTGATCTGGATATAGATGATGTCGAGAGTTGATGTTGATTCTGTGTTTCCGTTTCCAATGGGCGAGGTTAGGCTGATCTAAGAAATCAACCACATGAGTCATTCCTCGAGTGTGTGAAACTTATTGGGTAACTCAAATCTGTTCAACTATCTGATCAGGTGACCTTCTACCTCGAGGGAAGATGTGAGGACAAGGTTCAAATGATACGGCATTTTTCAAATTTGGGTTTTGATGCTCGCATATGTCAGTAACTGTATTCTTCATTATTGTTTGTAGCTGGACGTTTCTGATGTCATCGATGATAAGAAGAAGAGGGTTTGATTCTGCTCTTAGTTGTATTATCACCTAATCTTTTGAATAATTTTATTCAAGTGAGGCTAAGATTTTGACTACGGTATTCCTCCTACCTATGTCTCCTTGGGGAGGTCCATGGTGTACAAGCTGAGCCTCGACTGAATCCAACGTTCAATAAAAGCCTGAATCTCATCACTGTTCTTCTCCATGAACATCATGTGCCCATTCCCATGAATTCCAACATCTCCGAGCTCTACATGCTCAGTCTTGGAGCAACCAGCTTGCTTGAGATAATTGGCCGTGCAATAGTCGTAAGGCATGTGATAAGAAGCTTCTCCCGTGATCATAAGGATGGGCTTGTCCAGAAGGTTTACCAACTGACGGGGCTGAGGGTCATCAGCTTGCAGAGTACAGTCGCTGTAGCCCTCTCCCTTTGAAGAAACACGTGTCTTGACGATATCGACCATGGGATCCGTGACGGCAGGTTCGTAAGTGAGGGGAATGTCCGTCAAACCCCATTGACGAGGATTCTCGCCACCGAAAACAAAGATTTCGTCGACGAACGGAGGTCCACCTGCTTCAAGCAGGATAAGGGCTTTGGCTAGCGCAGGTCGGGCATCTGCAATGAGAATAGGCATGAAACTGCCTTGACTATGACCCAAGAGGATAACAGGTCGACCAATCTTGTCCAGCAGAGCCGCTCCCGCAGCTTGAACAGTTGCCTGTTGATACGTACTGTTGTCGATAAACTGTACGTTTGCACTATAAAAGGCATCAAAGATGGGATCCCCTCGGAGACCTGTGCCGGGCCACTGAGTGTGGTTCACAGCCTGGGGCCAAATCTTGAACTTGTGCGTGGCGGTGAAAGCCTTCTCAATCGTCTCAGCAGAGAGTGCTGTAGGTTGCTTAGCCCCGTATGAAGGCATCCACGCCGAACGACCACGGAAGGTTTGGTCGACGATGTATACTTCATAGCCTTGACTGATGAACTGAGAAGCCCAGCTGCGGCCGCCATTTGGCTTGTTCAAGAAGTTCTCGGATCAACATTAGCACCATGACATTTTTCAAAGGGGGCTGTAATCTAATTATACTCACACTGCCTGTCTGCGCTTGACCGTGAATGAGAACAATTGGTGTGTCTTGGGTTGCACCACCAACTGGTAGCAATTTCTCAACGTACATCTGATCACGAAAGAGGTGACCCCCATTTCCATCTTCAACATATTCGCCGCCGACATAAAAATAGGTACGAATGGATGGCTCCTCGGCTTTGGATCTGACATGTTGCGAAGAGGCTGCCACTAGACACTGGCTTGTCACCAAGGCAGCCACAGCCGCGACCGCAGTAGCGAAATGCATCAGGGACGACTTGATTTGATAGTCTTTATCCGGATACGCGGTTTTGTTTTCGTAGCGTGAGGGTTGGGAATGATGACCTTTCACGTGGGATGGAATGAAGTCAAGAGGGGTTAACGATGTCGATCACAGGATATCACATGACATTCAACTTTCGGCCCCCGAGTTGTTGAGATGTTTGTCTCACCTGGTCTGCCGTACAACCCGCCTTTTCTCCGCTGTACGACGCAGCTGATTTTCAAACTGGCTTCTTACATGAACAATTGAGCTTCTTATTTCGGAAGGAAACACAAAGAGTTTGTGCTTTATCGTGAGCTATGAGATGAGAATTTCCTTCCGAAAGAAGCAATTCCTTCGAGGAACTTGGGTGCCGCTGATGTCAACATTGACTTTTTGCACTACGGTACTTCTGCCGTCGTTCATGCAGGCCCCGTACAATCTCCTTGACTCGAACGACTGTTGGAATAGTTACATGGCTTCACCGTTAAGCTCACCAAGAAAATTACCATCTTCAAGCGTTTATTATTAGTCTTGACGAACTTCTGCTTTTTCTGAGGCGCAAGAGATTACTTCAAATACCAGGCCCTGATAAACCCTTGTGGCGTTGTTGAGACGCTCGGAGTAAAAAAAGAAGCAACACCAAGACATACACGGAGTAGATCTACAGTACTGACCCCTAGGATTCGCCCTACGACGTCGATCCCTCATATCAACTACGTGGCGCTTTTGTCACCGAAGTAACACTCCCCCCAACAAACGCCGCACGACGACATGTCACCCTGACACCGGTCCCGTAATCATGCAGAAAGAATGTGACTGCGTCTTGGCATTGGATTGGCCTTCTGTACGAAGGGAACGGAGAGGAGTTACATATATTGCTCGTCGAGTATCCACCTAGAGTGCTGCTCGCTCAGTGCTTACTCACGAGTCAGCATTCAACAGCTCCGCGCTGGCTCGGCCGCCGTGCTGACGCTTGCTGGAGCCTCATATCGCCAAGGCGCAGCGGCGCAATCCTTGGCGCGGCCTCTAGTCTTTCCTTGTCGCCGGATGCTACGCTGGACAGTGTGTGTATACTAAGGGAGGTGAAGGGGTTTCTAACGTATTAAGGGATAAAAGCTTGTAGGAGGAATGGCGATTACACGTGTATCTCTTCCAGGAGGATGTCTTGCAGCAAGGCTCAACCCTGCCGCTAGCGCTTCAAGTGCCGACACCCCCGACGGGATGACGCGGGCCAAGGCGTCAGCCCGCGTGGGAGTCAACGTTGCTACTATCAACCTCACCATGTCTCAATGGGACACTCGTATCTCTCGCCTCTGCAATGGCTGGAAAGAGGACCCCAATTGACCCCATGCTCACTCATCCCGAATAGCATCAGATATGATATACGACAAAGTTCTTTTAATACCTACCTTCCATTTGCAGCCTGCATGCGGGTTTATCCGTATCAGACGCGGACGGAGATATGTAAGCACCAATCTCGACCGCCATGACATCCGATTCGTCTCTCGCAGGGGTTGGCAGATCGTCTAGATGCCGAGGTCCGTCGTAGCCCTATGGACTTTCGAGTCTCCCCCCCATCCATCCATGTCAAGGATATCTGCGGGTGAATAACCGAATTCCCTGCTCGCTAAGCCGGTTTCCTCGATCTTTTCCGACGATCGCAGCTTCTAATCCAGGCAAAGTGTCTCAGCGCCAGCGTAAACAAGCTTTTCTGTTGTACTCAGCCTTGGACTGGAACTCAAACCAGGAGGCTTTCTAGCGTGAATAACATCCCTTGCATATACCCCCCCTAGGCAGATTCGAGTCTGAAGAATCAATCAGTAAGCCCGAGACAAAGTTGTAAGCAAGATGGCCTCCGTGGAGCTCTGCAAAACGGCCTCTCCACTGTGGCTCATTCCAGGAATGGTTGAGGGCATAAGCCGTTCTTCTTTCGGTCTGCAACGGGAGGCCAGGGGGGGTGTACTTGCAGCGTTTAGGCGAGCCGTTGCTACATGGAACCTGTAGACGTCAGCCTCCGGCTTACCGATACTCCATTGAGGGAAGAGAACGAGGCTTGGGGGTTCGAGGGTTTGTAGGAGGGACCCTTTTATTTGCGGATGATTTGCAGTCCCGAGGCCTTACCCCCTGGAGTCCTGGCCGTTAAACTTGCGGATTACTCCGGCCGTATACTAAACTATCGGATTTCCCTAGCCTTTGTTGGGTCAGAGAATCATCGAAAAAAACTACCCACACCATGACCATGCTATCTGATCCGTTCCGAATTATCGACGACCATGCGTCCACCATCACGCCACCTGTACCGCGCCCACAGAAACCCGTCCGACTGAGGCTCGCTTGCGATGCCTGCACCGCGGCCAAGGTTAGGTGTAGCAAGACTCACCCTTGTGAGCGGTGCATAGACAATGGGCAAGAATGCTTCTACAGCGCTTCTCGACGACATGGCAAGAGATCTCGACATAGAAAGGCCGAGTCTGATGCTCAACGCTCTTCTTCGAGCGAGGTTCCAACACCTGGAGCTATTCCGGTGTCAAACGGGATGAAGGGCATGTCTTATGGCTCCGAGTTCTCTTGGGAGGAGAGAGAAACTAGCCCGCAGTTGTCGAATTACCAAGCATCCACTCTGGGCAATGGTATCGGGAAACTCGACAACTGGGCATTCCACGACATTGACATGATGTTCGACTTTGACGACACATCCTATATATCCTTAACCGAACCATGGAAAACAACACCGGGATCCCTCACGAGCCAACAAACCCTCAGCGAAACAATCACCCCTCCCGAACAACAGACGACACCTGCAGAACAACCAACCAATGCTACCTCAACACCGCCGATCGAGCCGCCCCACGATCCCAAACAAGCACACGACTGCGAGGCTCTAGCTCTTGGCGTTCTCCGCTCTCTGCATCACCACAATGCTGATGGTATCTGCAAGGCACCTGCAGCCAACGGCAGCAAGCCTATGCCAAGCATCGACACGGTCCTGTTCGCCAACAAGGCTGCGCTGACCAATCTTATCCCCCTGCTCAAGTGTCCGTGTGCGAGGAACCCGCATATCGCTCTTTTGCACAGCACCATTCTTTCCAAGACCATCTTTTGGTACCGTGTTGCCGTTACTGCGCGGTATCATGCCGAAGGTGCGGAATTACGGCCGATGAAGATACAGCTGGGCATGTTGGATCTTGACGATGATGATCAGGCTACGCTGCAGCGGGCTGTTCTTCTTAGGGAGCTACGAAAGGCGGAGAAGGTTATGGAGACGTTTGATGAGTGTTCTGCTAGTGAGGAAGAGTTGCCCAAGTGGCATGCTACAGCGATTCAGAATATGAAGGAGGAGCTTCAAGCGATTATTCAGAAGATCAAGAAGGGACAGGGAGAATGGGCGTAATGTGGTATAGCTACTTGCATGTTAGATAGCGTTTTGGAATGGTATTTTTGAAGCATTTTCGAAGCATCTAGGTTAGGGCAACATATAGAGGAATGCATATCCATCAGATAAAGACCTGGCACTTGGCGTATACTTGGCCTTTGGCACACACATGCTCAACACCCCCAATTCCAACCTTCCTATATCTTCTTCCCCAACTTGACACCCCCAAGCAAAATCCTCGTAACAGCATACATAGAAGCACCCGCCATCAAAATAACACCAGTCCAAATCTTGATATTAGTATACCCACCATCATCACTAGCAATAAAAGCGCCACCAATAGGGTTGCTGACGAGAGCTGGAATAGCAAGGACACCAAACTGCATACCATTTCGTAGTCCAATCTCACGAATGGGTGAGATTTGCGCCATGAGAGTCGGACAAAGAGTGACAAATGCTCCGGAGCCAAACCCGTAGAGTGCGGCGAAGACAATTATGGCGGCGTTGCTTGATGCAGGAAGCCAGAGGGCCAGAACTAAAATTGCGGAGAAGAATGCCATGATTGTTTGGGTGTTGTATGCGCCAAACTTGTCAGCAGCCATTCCGGGGAGAATTCGTCCGAAGAGGCTTTTTTTCATTGTCAGCGTTTGCTTACGTCTCCATCGTGTCTTGGAAAATCTTACCTTGCCGCGTTCAGAATTGGAATGAGGTACTGCGCCAGGTTTTCGGACATGCCGAGTTGGGCTGCTTGAGCTGCAATGTAGTTGATTGGTACGAAAAGGCCGAGGAAGTAGATGAATGCAGAGGTGACGGTAAAAAGATATGCTCGCTCCGTGAAAGGCTTAAAGAATCCTTTGAGAGGTAGAGGAGCAGGCGACGGTGGCAGGCGTGAAACAATCGTCAGATTGGCGATGATGAGCAAGCCCAAAATTAGAAACGCACAAGCTCGCCTTTACAGGTCAGTTTAGCCGTTTCTGGTAGTCTGTGCAGTACTTACATTGCCCATGGAAATCCAATCTGCTTGATCAAGCGGTTAAACATGATAGGCAGAAAGACACCACCGAGACTAGAGCCACCGCTGACAAGACCCATCGCAAGGCCTCTTCGCTTTTGAAACCACGTGGTTACGCAGGCAACAGCTATAACTAGTTAGCCAAAGTGGGATGAGTACGATAGGTAAAGGATAGGTACCTGGTGTAAAGAGGCAGCAAATTCCGATAGGACTACAGATCCCTTGAGACAGGACAATCTGATAGTACTTTGTGGAAAGAGAAGCCATCATGAGTCCAAAGACGTGCATGAAAGTGCCGAAAGCCATTAGCCATCGTGGTCCGTATTTGTCGTAGATTCGGCCAACAACAAAGCCCTTGGGATCTCGGGTTAGCTAGGGCTCGATAGTCGATATCGGCAACTTACGCCACCAAAGAGGATAGACAGTTCCAAAGAGGCAATCCATGAGATTGCACTAGGAGAATAGCCTTTCAGATAGGTCTCTTGGTAATAAGCCTGGAAAACTCCGATGCCTGGTCGCGTATAAAACGTCAGCACTTGAACCTGCCTTTTTTCTTCAAAGACTTACAGTTGATCCATCCGAAACTGCAAATGTTCGCAGCCCAAGCTCCTCCCACGACTGACCATGCTCGCAGGCCGCCATCTGGGAAATCGTTCAGCGAGGCTCCGCGGCGCTGGTCCTCGGTTTTCTGAGCCTCGATGGATGGGAGGGTATCACTAGATGACCCCGACAAGTTATTAACTGAGATGTCTGTAGGCTGCATGATTGTTTTGCGATGAAAGTTGTAAAAATTGAACAGGAAATTCTTTAATTCTTTGAGAGACAAAATACGATGCCAAGCTGTCTAGGTAATGGATATGCTTATTCTCGGACACTACACTCAATATTTCGGTGACCTCTCGGGGATACAGAAATTTTTGCTCTGCCTCGCTCTTGAGTGCTTGTGAGCGAGGCCGAGCGAAGATCCTTTTTCTTAATCTCACACATAGCTGACTACCCGGGACCCAGAAGTGAGGGCGAGGGTGAGGAGCAAAGATGTGTTACTATGCATGATGTGGTTACAGATCTACTATCTTGGTTGAGTGTGCTATGCATAGGTACTCTATAAGCGCGGAGATTTTAGATCGCCAAGCTTGCCAAGACGTTGATCATTGATTGCCGCATATGGTTGTAAAACTGTCTAGACATGACCTTCTCAGTAGATATCTGAATGACGACATGTGATTGCTAATCATGAAACTTGTTATCGCTGCGGTAAGATATGACATTTCCTATTTAGCGATAATACGAATTGCTGAACAATGCATCGCGCAAAAGACCCTACAAAGGATCCAATCTCCAAGCCCAGAACCAACAATCTGCATGTAATATGCCACGTTCAACCTCCCTCCTGCCTCAAAAAGAAGAACCAACATACAAAAACACCCTATCCGGGTTCTGAAACTCGCGTCTCAAAGACAAAAGCGAAAGAGCCGAACACAAAATTCGGCCTCGGCCTTGAGAAAGATTATCGCGATTGGGCGGGCACTCATGCGGGGAATCAGCCGGGCATCGTGTCGGGTGTTGCAGTAGCGAACCGTCGAGCCGAAAATGGACCTGCAGCGGGCGGTCAGAGGCTTGGACCCCACTGTAAATGGGCTGAGTTTTGGTGAGATTGATTTGGAGGCACAGGAGTCTGCGTTGCACACCGTAATCAAGAGGTTGGAATTGATACACAAGGTAGTAGACATGTTGCTGTAACCAACAGTTTCAGTATTGGAATGTAGATCCCTGTTGTAGATGAATTCATCCGAATACTTAAGTTGAGCTGCTCCCATTGAAAGTGTCTCTCATCAGCATCAACAATCACACAATCACTTCAAATTCCCCACCTCCAAAAACAAATACACAAAAATCCACACAAAATGGCTTCTGCAGTTGGCAAATACGTCTCCAAGCTCGCCGGCAAGCGCGTTCTTGTAATCGGCGGCTCCTCAGGCGTCGGCTTCGGCGTCGCAGAGGCAGCCCTCCAAAACGGCGCCTCATCCGTCTTCATCTCGTCATCCTCTCAATCCAAGATCACCAGTGCTATTGAGCGCCTCAAGAGCAACAACGTCTCCACCAAGACTGAGGTTCATGGCTTCCCCTGCAACTTGGCTTCTTTCGATACCCTCAATTCCGAGGTTGAGAAGCTTTTTTCTGAGGTTTCCAAGACTGGAAAGCTTGATCATGTTGTTTTCACGGCTGGTGATCAGATTGCTGTCGGCAAGCTTGAGGACTTTACTCTCGATGCCCTCAAGCAAGCCGGAGCTGTTCGCTTCTTCGCGCCCCTGGTGATCGCCCAGCAGCTCCGCAAGAACCTCAACGAGAGCACCACATCCTCCTACACAATCGCCACAGGCGGTGCCCAGGAACACGTCGCCAAGGACTGGACGGTGATGCAGTCGTACCTTGGCGGGATCCGCGGCATGACCCGAGGCTTGGCGGTCGATCTGGCGCCCATCCGCGTCAACGCCGTCGCCATGGGTCCCACCGACACTGAGATCTGGGGCAAGGTCAAGGAGATGGGATACTGGGACCACGTGACGGGTAAGATGAAGGCTAGGATGACTACTGGTGCTATTGGTGCTGTTGAGGATGTTGCTGAGGCGTATGTTTATCTTATGAAGGATAAGAATGCTTCTGGTAGCATAGTTGAGACTACTGGTGGTACTCTTATGTCCATGTCTTAGATTTGGGTGGTGATACAGGGTAGATGGATAATCACGGCGTTTTGAGAAATACACAAGTTTTGGCGCAAGTTATTCTCTCTCTTCTAGTGACATATCTTGTAAAATTGCAATGAAGCAGTAGCAATAGATCTAGTTAGGTCAAATGAAGTATTCTGTGAGAGAAAGTTGTTATTCCTACCCTATGAAGCTGTGATAACACCCTCCAGATCAACGTAATCTTCTCATAGCGGGTCTCTGCACATAAGCAGCCACCCATGCTCACCCTCACAAAACCGTTTCATGACAACGCTGTTGGTTCACGCATCTCGCGTCTCGGCATCATAACTCAATGCCCGAGATATTCCCCGACATGTTGGATCCTTTTATTCGGCACTTCGCTTTTCGGATTTTAGCCACCCGAATTGTTTAAGCTCCGTGCGTGAGATGTGATGCATTCCAGCCCCCGAAGGAACATGGAGATCATTAATGCACAGCACAGCCTTTGCTTACCTTCACCTGCTTAGGTCAAAATGTTGTCTCGTTTCCCCATTTCGGCGTCGAGACGACTTTCTGCTTTATCGGGACAAGTTAGAACAGCCAGCACCATGAAGGAAGCAATCGTGTCGAGAGGACCCAAGGTTGAGATTATTGACAGCCCCATCCCCAAAGCAGGGCCGGGGCAGGTCGTCACAAAAATTGTCTTCTCAGGCAGCAATCCCAAAGATTGGTAAGAGATCTCTTGATCGGATTAACGCGAAATACTGAATATTTCTAGGAAGCGACCCGAGTATTGGGGCGCAAGAGGCACAGGCAACCAAGGCGATGACATCTCAGGCGTCGTGCACGAAGTTGGTGAGGGCGTCTCCGAATTCAGACCCGGCGACCGTGTCGCAGCCATGCACGAGATGAAGCAACCGGGAGGGAGTTACGCCGAGTACGGAGTAAGCTGGGCATACACGACATTTCGTCTCCCCGACAAGACATCTTTTGAAGGTGAGTTTTTGTTGCATGTGAATCATCGTGACATTCAATCACAAGCTAACGGGGTCCAATTTAGAGGGCGCTGCACTGCCTCTTACTGCCTTGACCGCTGCTTGCGGTCTCTATGCGCGTCTCGGTCTCCCCGAACCGTGGCTTCCTGTGTCTGATTCTCAAAAGATTCCACTGGTCATTTGGGGCGCCTCTTCAGCCGTTGGATCATACGCTGTTCAGCTTGCCAAACGGTCTAATATTCACCCCCTCATTTGCGTCGCCGGTCGCGCTCAAGATCATGTGGAGGGGCTGATTGCCAGAAGCAAGGGCGACACGGTTATTGACTACCGCAAAGGTCATGAAGCTGTGGCTAAAGAGATGAGGGCCAGTTTGAACGGGGCTAAGCTTGAGTACGCGTTTGATGCTATTTCCGAGGATGGTTCGTACCAGACCATTTGCGAAGTTCTTGATCACCAGACAGGAAAGATCACCAATATTGTGCCAGCGCAGTCGTACTCGGACATTCCCAAGACAATTCAGAAGTCCGTCACGACTGTTGCTAGTATTCATGAGGATTTGAAGGATTTTGGATATGCGTACACGAGGTATTTTAGCAAGGGTTTGGAGGAGGGATGGCTCAAGGCCCAGCCGCAGGAGATTATCCCGGGTGGTTTGGCGGGTGTTGAGAAGGGACTGACGAACCTCAAAAATGGCACTGCGAGTGCGGTCAAGTATATCTTCAGGATCGCCGACACGCCAGGTGTGCAGTCGTGAGACTTTACTTGCATTTTGATTTCATGATGTTCAACAGGCATGGGTGGGTTGGCTCACTGATGAAGGCCAGGGCCATGTGTCGCAATTGAAGCCCAGTGAGCTTGGATGAAGTAAAGCAGGACTCAACATTGGCAATAAAATCTACGAATATTTATGATCTTTAAGTTGATATGATTTAATAACTGATGGGGAATTAAAATGCGAAAAGATATGACTACTGCGTTACCGACAGCCCTGATCTTTTGCTGGACCACCCAAGTGTGCCTTCTGTCATGCTTCTTCGCGCAAACAAACCATCTCGGACACAAACTCATTTCTTGAGATCGTTCAAGATTCTCTGTGCGCCAGCAAACTCGAACTCTGCCATTGTTTCTCGCCACAATGTCTCGCGGGCCGCTTCCCCCTCGGGCGTGTAGACAAACGCGGCAAAGCTAGTCAACGTCTTAGTTATTTAGGTATACATAGGGGGACCCGAGATATACAGAAAAAGAGATTTTGACGCGAAAGAAGGACATAATGAGATCTTGGAGGTACTTACGGTGCAATCTTCCAGTTTGACACAAAACATCCATGAGACTCCTTTCCCTTGACTGCAACCGCATCGACATACCTACATTGAGGCACCAACCGGGAGAGATCGCCCGAAAATTGCCTTGAAGATGTAAAAGAATGCCACAATAATCCAAGGTGCAAAATTCTGCAAGGCTGTATCTTTGACAAGTCCAGGATCGGCAAGATTGATGACGACATCTTCACAGTTAACGTAGTTGACCAAGTTGATGATAAACAAGTGTCCCAAGAGCTTGCTCACGGCATATCGCTCAACGGGTTTCCAGGGCCTAGTTTTGTCATCAAGAGCGGCCAGTATTGGAGAGCCTTTTGGTTCTGAGAGGGTAGCTCCTCGAGCTGTGCCTGAGCTGACGATGGTTAAGCGACCTGGCTCACCTGTTGGTGACTTAGATTTGAGGGTTGGCAAGAGCAGGATGGCGAGGAGGGCAGTGGAGAGATAATTGACCTGAATCAACTTCTCATGGCCAGTACTAGGCATTATGTCGAAATCGGCACCCTGCACTCCTGCATTCAAGATGGCGATATCCAGGCGAGTCAGTTCGGCGTCAACACGGCGAGCGAATGCCTGGATCGAGTCATACGACTCCATCTCAAGAGACCAGACCTGGATATTGGCATCCGGAAACTCGGCCTTGAAGTTGGCTGCGACCTTCTCGCCTCTTTCTTTGGATCTCACAGCCAAGATGAGGCCCGATAGACCATAGGATAGAAGTTGGCGGGATGCTTCAAGCCCAAGACCACTGGTGGAGCCTGTCACGATGGCAACCTTTCCTTTGAGGTTAGTGTCCTTGGGAGGCCATTGGACTGGGCTGCGGAACTGGGACTTGAGGAACAGAGAACCGGGACTGTCTTTTGGAGGACCGAGATCAAGGGATGCAGACATGAGGATTGGTGGGAGTGTGTGTTCAACCAAACGGGAAGAAGGCAGGGGTTATGAAAGAGAAGGGTCAGGGGCCTGAGTATTGAAGAAACTATAGAGATGAAGGACCATACGAGTTCCTTTGAGGGAAATTGGTGACTCTATATACTCCTTCTCCCTAACCTTCTCAACTCTCTTCGAGTCTTTATACTGGCATCACGCCTCCAGGGATGTTCCCAATTTGGCAACGCTCGAGATGGTTCAACATCCGCTAAACCAAGATTGGGCTTCACTGTTGTCTTGGCATTCTGGCTCGAGCGTCTTGCACGTCAGGCCCCATATTATCTCACACTCCCGTTCCTCTCCTCACATTCTATCTTGTCCCATTCAAGGCATCACTCTTCTCTTTAGACGACCCTATTCACACTTGACCAAGCCGATTCCGTCGCCTTGCTACGCTTGTTCCTTGCTCTGACCCTTACAGTTACCCCGGTTTGTCGTCCCGACGATGCCGACTTTCCCGTCCTCCAGTGATGAGCTCCCCTTCATCGTCACCACACCGAATATGCCATCTGTCGAATCAAACCGTAGGACTATACGAAGCTATGCGGTGCGTGGAAGAAACCGAAAGAAGCGTCCGGTTAGACCTTCATCTTGGATCAATGGAGGGAAAGTCGAGGCTTGTTGTAATCCGAACCTAGGTCAAGCTTTATCCATCACTCCCAAAGTTGGTGGTGAATTCTCGTTTACGGCCGTCCCTGAGGATCTAGGGCCAAAAATGTTAGAAATGGTCTGGAAACGTAAGAGAGGTCTCGAGTTTTGGGTGTCATGGATATCTCGGACTAATTTCTTCGACAGTCAGGAACATTACCCCCTCCTTGGAGTATGGCCCAGCATCTGGCCAAGAACAGTCCCTGTGGCTAGAACCGGTCCTGAGCGATGTCGCCTGTTTCCACTTCACAATGTTCATTTCGACAATGTATCTCGGTTACCTTGAGGGTCACACCGATAACACCCGGAATGCTCTAGGTCACCACACGAAGGCTTTGAATGTACTCCAGACGCGCCTTTCAGCAGGAAACATGGGAATTTCGACTTCTGACTCGACCGTATTGACTGTTGTTGGCCTCACTACCGCAGCTTTGGCATTCAGCGATGTAGAGATCGCTCAAAAGCATATGACGGGTCTGCATAGGATGGTTATGTTGAGAGGGGGCATCTCAGCATTTTCGCATAACAAGCGACTACAGACAAAACTGTGCCGGCAAGTTGACACCCTCACTTAATTCTGGAGCATTTTCCCTAACAAAAAAGCAGTGTTGATCTTGGCGTCGCTCTCAGCACAGGAAGTGAGCCTCGCTTTTTCTCGAACGAACTTTTATGGAGCTCCTACCTTCCTCCACGACCACCAAAGAAAATGCACACTCAAGATGAAGTAGATTCAAGCCTGGGAAGCTTCCTCGGATGTTTAGATGAACGGCTTCGCCTGGTTTGGGACGACCTAAAGGCGTACTCACAATCAGCCAATATGGCAGCTCATTGCGGTCTTGACTTGGACACTGCACTTTATCAAGAACTAATGGTGTCTATCCACTATCGCCTTATCCGTCTTCGTTTTGAGCTAGGCACCGTTAACGAGACAATACGCCTTGCGCTACTGGCTTTTGCCAGCTCTGTTTTCCTCCAAGGAGGCGGTGTCTGGGTCCGTCATGAACATCTCTACCGACAACTGAAGAACTCTTTCTTTCTGTCAAAAGGAGGAAAGGATATGCCTCCTCAGGTAATTTTGTGGCTATGCGTCTTCTGTGTGGCTCTGGACGCTGAAAAGTCCGGTCGCAACCGGCTTCACTCTACCCTGGCTAAGCTTTTACGAAGCCAAGGATTGAAGTCATGGAATGAAGCGAGGTGCTTGTTGAAGCCTGTTATTTGGGTGGATAAGATACATGACGCTATAGCGAGGAAGTTCGTGGAGGAAATGCTAGTTGCGGCATGACATGGGACTCAAGTCATGCCTGATGTGGCAACTGAAGCTCCATCACATGGTTTTAATGCCGGATCTATTGCACTACTGCTAGGAAAAGGGAGGCTGTGATCGGCTTTTGAGTAGTCACATGTAATTCGGGGCGAGGTTGATATAAGCTTGGTGACGCCGCAGACCAATGGCTGCAAATGTTGGCGGAATATGCCATAGCTAAACCTTGAGTTCCCAGATCAGACGAGTCAGCTTTCCTTTGGTGATAGCCTTTACTTAAAATCGGCCCAGTGGCGGCGTAACTACAGAACTAGCGAGCTGAAAAGCGCTTAAGGCCCAGATGTCCTGCCGCTGGACGCCGCAGCCTGTCCAGTTTCTGTTGAGGATGCTAAGGGCTTCTAAAGTGAGGTGCCGGTGCATTGCTAGATGTACCGCGAGGCCCCAGAATTCCCGTAACCAGTCGGGAATGGGAAATTGCAATGTATACAGACGTGTATACTCGTGACCTCTCGTGTTACCTGCCTCCTAATCCCTCTTTCACACCCCAAGTTCGTGAGCGCTCGTATTTATGTGGCCTGAAGTAGTTATGACAGGAACATTGGGTGCTGAATATGCCCCTGGAAGGGGCATGCCCGCGTCGTGTGGCTGTACAGGCGACGTTGTGCTGGCTGGGGAATATGGCTGCATCACCGCTGGAGCGCCCGCCACGGTCGTCGTATCTGGTGGCTTAGATTGGGCAGTGGAAGCAGGGAGATATTCTTGCGGTGCTGCCTGGTTGCGATTCCGGCGCACGATCATCAGAGCCCCTAGGATTGTCAGACAGATGATGGCGACACCTCCGACTACGCCTCCCACGATTGCGCCGGTGTTGACGCCGCCTGGACCAGGCGGATCGTCTGTCGGTTGAGCAGTGGCCACGCCTCCCAGTGGTGGAATCGTTGGCGGTATCGAAATGAAATCGTCCGATGGAGCTATGAATATGTTGATCCATGTCGTGATAGGGACTCTGTCGACTAGAACGATGGTGCTAAAGTAACGAGTCACTTTAGATCGTCTGCTAGTATAATATCGCTTGAGTGAAGAGGAGCCACACTCCCAAGTAGTCATACCCACACCGAGCTGCATAGGTTGACAGTACGGCTCGTCGGAATATGTGCTATCGGTCAAAGCATCAGCGGCAGTCTTTAGAAGAGCACCAAGAGGACTATAACTAACCAGAACTTGTTGTATATAGTGTTAGAGGTGCAATCAGAGTCGCAAATATCTGTGTCCCTTGCTTCAGAGCGGTCGAAGCAGGCAGTGGTGATATCTTCCAGGCCACAAAAGATGGCGCTGATTGTGTCCGCTTCCCACGAGCAACGAGTTGAGCCATAGCAGGTCAGGTCGTAGCCATTCTCATCGAATCCACATGTTGGATCAGGTGCGACCGTTATAGTGACGGTGTCAGATAGCAGTTCGCCGACATGTTCGTACCATCGTCGATGAAGCTCGTTCTCGGACCCAAGAGAGGTGGGCTGGGAGTTGTCGAAATTGGTGGATAATGCGTGTGTCTGTGGTACAAGTGCTGTTGCTCCCCTGGCAAGCATCTTCACCGTCGCCATTAGCCTCGTGTTTTTGGATAGGAGCATTGCATAGGCCCTCAGAGCTCGCGAGGGGACGTGTTTGACTGAAATACATACAGGCTGTAGAGGACGACGAACAGAGGAGAACAGAAGAGTCCTACCTGTCAGATAATTGACACCAACACATCGCCCTGCGTGACTAGACCTCGCCGTCAGTCATGGAGTGGCTTACATGAGCTGAAAGAAGTCGATCAATCTCCGTAGGTAAGCGAGATGGATGCTTCAGCCACGGCAAAGACACTGGTAACTCAGGGTCAGGTGGGTGTCGAATGAGAGAAGGTCAATCGTTGAGAATATCGATTAGGTCTTCACTGATTGGTCGTGGCACGGCTGTGGCTAACAGGTTTAACTCTTGGCCATTCCACTTGGTGGTTGTCGCAAGACGCCATCGCCAAATGCGACAACGGCTTAAGATTTAATATCAGCCTAAATATTTCGAGGGGGCTTTGAAAAAACTCTAGGGAGGTGTCTATTTGCGCCAAGGTGATCAATGGACTGGCCTAGCCCACCATGAGCTACGTGTGTCTCGTGGGGTTCCCGATCTTGGTTAAGACTGAAAGAAGCCACACGCCCGGCTGTTATGGTGTTTCCAAGAACGTTTTATTGGAGCCTGGAGATCAGGAAAGGGTTTATGCTTGTTTCATGGCTCACGCCACTGAATGCTGCTGGACCACGTGGATAAGAGTTTCTCTAAGGAGGTTGAATTCACTTCATCTCTGAGCCTTCCCTCCTGTTCTGGTTTGTAACACGAGAACTAAGTACCCACATACACATTTTGGAGTACTCAATAAGTATATCATAGTTACTTTGTAAGAACTGTGCTCTCCCTTGCACAACGCAGGGAGGCGTATTAGCTATTCCTTCAAAACGACCTGGCAACCCATTGCTCTATCGCTCAGGGGTAGTTTTTTTACCCAAGCCCAACACACAAATAGTCTCAATCTTCCACTTCCAAAGCCTCAAATATCTTCTTAACTGCTTCCTCGTCCCTCCCAACAGTCGTTCCCACCCAGTCATCCATCCATCCACCATCAAAGTCAATAACCCACGCATCATCAGTGTCATTATGTATCAAGACATTAGAAGGCTCCCCATCTCCCCATGCCACCCCAATTTCATGTAACATTTCGACCGTTTCTCGTACTTGTGTCGCCCACTTCTTCCTCCTGATCGCGGCAACCGAGGAAGCCCAAACATCTCCAAGACTGACAAGGAAGAGAACATCCGGTGGCGGAATGTACTGGCTCAGGAACCCAATTATCTTGTCATCAACTGGATTCTTGACCAAACCGAGGATTTTTGGTACACGGATAGTGTCTGCATGTTGGGAGGCCCGAATCTTCAAATGTGTGTCCAGCTCCCTTTGCATAGACTCAATCGGTAGATCAATCCCGACTTTGGCGCACATTTCTTGATCGCCCACAAGAACACGAGAGACCTGCCCGTCGCTAATGATTTCATCCACGACAAGAATGTCTTTGGTCCAGACTGTGGGCGCATCTGAACCCTGGATAAGCTCAAGATTGAGTGGCGGTTCTGCCTCCAACGAGACGTCGGGGCTGAGGTCTTGAGGCGAATATCTTTCGAGTATCCACTCTCCCTCTTTGTGTCGGGTGTAAAAGAGAAAAGCAAACTCTTCTGGGAAAAGCAGAGAATGCAGAGAAAGTGGCAGAGCAGACTCTTTCGCTGGGACAATCTGGTCAAAGGTTGACCTCCCAACTTCAACGACGATGTCCAAGATCTTATCCATCATGGCTCCTTGCGCATCATCACTTTTCAAAACCGCTTCGTCGTACTCCTTGATGAGAGAATCTTGCATCAGGTCCCTAGTTGGGGATGGATCAATCTGCACGATCATTCGTGCCTTGTTCCAGCGAATCCACAGTGACAAGCCATCTCGGTTGCCAAACTGAATGCGCTCCAGATGATGGATGCTCATGGTATGAAAATATTACGATGATGAGGAAAGATGACAAGGAAAAGATATTAAAGAAGTTGACGAGGGAGGTGAGAAAGGGAGGGGCGTCGTAGGCAACAACGGGGCTGGCGGCCAATAGGATGTAAGAATGTCTGACAACCATACTATACCAAGTTGAGAATACGGGGAATTGAATAAATAGATATGTCGCTATGGCATAGAAGGTTCCTCTCCTTATCGAATTTCGACCTGTCTTACTTTGATAGCGGTTCGTGGGTGTCGTCGATCCTTTAGCTGCTCTAGCAGCAACGGCCAAGGAGCAACAGGACACCATGTATTGACTGGGTTCCGGGGTTTTCTCCGCCAGTCTCTCTGCCTAGACGCAACAAGGCGCCCCGGAGCCAATCCAATCCTCACATCTCACACCAGACTCAGCAGGATAGGTACTTTGACATGTGGCCTGAGGCGTTAGGCTAGGAGCAGTAATGACTGACATTGAATAAACGCAAGCGACTACCCGGTAGAGTAACTAACCACCTAGTGAGATGACAAAATCTAAAAGTGTCCTGCAATGGGCTTAGGAATGTAAAGCTCCTCCAGATATTCTACTTCCTCTGCGCTTAGCTCCTTGCCATGCAGCTCAACAGCCTCCTCAACTTTAGAGATGGAGTTCAGACCGACAATAGGAATCGCGCCTTTGCTCCGCAGCCAAAGCAGAGCGACCTGGGCCATCTTCCAACCTTTCTTGCCGGCCACTTCTTCAACCCTCTTCACAATCTGTTCGTCGGCTGCAGTGACTGCCGAGCCAAACGGAGACGGGATCTTGGAGCGTTCAGACTCCTGCACACCGAATGGACGAGCCAGTAAGCCGCCGAATAGAGGCGACCACGGGATAATTCCCACCCCGGTTTCCTTGCAGAAACGGTTCATTTCTCGCTCTTCCTCGCGGTAGCACAGATTATAGTAGTTCTGCATCGCCACGAACTTGGTCCAACCGTTGCGCTCTGCTACATGCTGCAAGTTCGCAAACTGCGTAGCCCACATTGAGCTTGCACCAAGGTAACGGACTTTGCCACTTTGTACGAGGTCGTGGAGGGCCTTCATTGTCTCTTCAGGCGGGGTGGATTCATCGTAGCGGTGAATCTGAAGGACATCGATATAGGTGGTTCCCAAACGAGCAAGCGATGCCTCGACGGCGTTGAAAATGGCGGCGCGAGAGAGGCCTAATATGTTATCATCGAGATCTAGAGTTTAAGGGATAAAGGATACTCACCTCCTTGATTGACGTAGTCTTTGCTCTGAGCCATGAACTGCCCATGAGCAGGACCCACGACCTCTAGGTCCTCACCGACAAAGACAGAGCACTTCGTCATAAGGACAAGCTTATGGCGGGGAATGTTGAACTTCTTGATTGCCTTTCCGAGAATTTCCTCAGAGATGCCGTTGGAATACATGTTGGCCGTGTCCCAGGTATTGATACCTCTGTCATAGGCAGCCTTGAGAATTTCGAGGGCTTCACCCTCTTCGATAATCCATGGATGCCACTTCCTGGAACCAAAGGACATGCATCCGAGAATTGGAACTGAGACGCGAAGTCCGGATGTTCCCAGTTGGGCATAGTCCACCTTGGTAGTATCCAAGCTGTTCTTGAGGGAAATTGGAAGATCCTGGGATGCCATGATGTTGTAAAAGGGAATGAACTTGGGTAATAGTCAGAGTTAAGTTGTCTGAGTGATTGCTTGAGGTTGGAATGATGAGGATGAGTTACCATTCGATCATGAGCATCCGGAGCTCTTTATATCCCACTTCACCAGGCAAATTTTGAGCTTCATCCACCAAGCACGATGAATTTGTAAGCTCGTAACGGCTTTAGGAGAGTCGAATAGTAAAATCCGGGCTCTCATCTCCAGAATCATCGTTGCAAATACGTCTCATGCCTTGGATGCAATCCACGACGGTGAACAGGAGGTTAACGTCCTGGCCAATCAACGGCGACTTTGCAGCTCCCCCGGTTGACGCTAGTCGCTAGTTACCGAGCAAGCCAATCAGAGTTGAGTTGTGGGTGCTCAACCAGGACGACGTTATCTCCGAGTTGAAGATCCGGATCTCACGTTAACATGAAAACCTTCCTCTGAATTTCCCTTGCCTGGCAACCGATGATATGGCTTCAATTAGTAAAGAATGCAACAGCTGGCCAACAAGGCACAGGCGGAGCAACGGTGGGTGTATCACATGTCGGTAAGCAAGCTCAGTAAAGACATACACCCCATGTTATCTCCGGAGCATCTAACCCTCCTAGAATCCGACGTGTCAAGTGCGACGAGAAGAAGCCATCATGCAAGCGTTGTACCTCCACTGGTCGAAAATGCGACGGCTATCCTCTACCGAAGCCCAGACTGGAAGCGGTCTCGATAGTTGTCATGGGCCCAACTACAGGGTCCTGCTCAACCCCCGGTGCATGCCCCGCCAGGTCGAGACAGTCGTTCCAGATGTTCAGCCAGCTGTATGCTCCAATGCTTTCCAGCTATGGCACAGAAGGCTTCTGGGGCATGGTCGTGCTGCAGGCCAGTCATGTTGATGAAAGCATCAAGCACCTGGTCATCGCAGCAGCAAGCTTGAGCTCGAGCAACAACATCCCTTTCCTTGCCCACTACAGCAGGGCGCTGCAGATTCTGAGCCGCTCTCAGAACGTCGACGTCATCATCATACTCATCGCCTGTGTCTTGCTCACCGTATGCGAGGAGCTTCAGAACCGCGGCGACAATGCACAGCGCCACATCTCAGCAGGTGAGAGAATATTGGCAGAGCAAGATGGGCTGGCTTTGGGCCCTTGGAGAGACAGCTTTGTGTTGAAGGAGATCATGTCGACATTTTCCCGTCTTTGCTCACCAAGGCCTATGATATCTAGAGTCCAAAATTTTTAGAGGAAAGCCGTGCATAACTAAAGAAGGGGACCATACAACTGTGCTTTTGATGGCTTGATTGTATAAAAAGTTATATTTCTCTTGCTGGTTTGCCCTCATCAGCCTTTTAGTATGATGCATGGTTAAACAACTTAAATACAGCTGTGTTTGGCGAAGACATTCGCTCGTTTCAAGACCCATGAGATTCATTTCACCTAAGCCCCGTAATGCAAAGAATAACACACTTTTCATAACTTAATAATCCTTGCACCCCTTACTACTGCCATCTCAAACACTGAAATTCTGTCTTTGCAGGCCTCTCTAGGGTAAACACGACCCTCCTCTTTGCGGCCTAAGGAGTGTGAGTGTCTAGGCCCACCTGGATCATTGTGTTTTTGTTCCTATGACCCGATCCAGACCACTATTCTTATTGCAAAGCTATAAATTCGGCCCATGCATTGAACTTGGGTCGTTTTTTTCCTCAGTATTCGTCTTGGTTCATGTTAATGGGGTTGATCCGCATTCATCTTCTAAAGCAGGTTTGACAGCGGGTTGACAAATATCATTGTACTGGGCATGATTGGTGATGAAACTTTTGGTTCCTATATGTTGATGAGTTCGGATATAACACAATCACCTTAAGGCGGGAGGTTTCTTAATCCGATACTAGATAGAGTTTCATCACTATCAACCTGGTATGCTCTTCGTTTAGCTCTTCCTTGCTTATAGGGTTGCCCCTAATGCGGAAACATTAACCTCTTTGAAGCTCTAGAGGAACATCTCCCTTATAAATGCACGTGGTTAATCACATTGCTGACCGCGATAAGCGTTTGCCCAAAGGACAGCTATGAGATACATGAATGCCTTAGGATGTCTCTGCCTGCTGACAAACAGTTCAACATTCGCAGTGCGGACCAACTTCATCACCGACGCGTACACCCTTCACAAATAAGGAAATAAACTTGCGAGCAAAAAAAGTTGCCTATTTCCTCAACGCAAGCCTGACCCATCCTTTTTCATTAAGCGAGCTTGTCTCGCGAGATCAAACTCCATAGAGACTTGTCAGATCACGCCACCTTTTGCGCGTTTTCCGTCATGATCTGATGATTTATAAGAACTCGGACAAACGTTGCGCTCGATGCTTTTGTCAGCTAGGTAAGTGTTCCAGTCTTTATATGCCTCTGAGACCTGATAGGTCTGTTCGGATAGGTCTGTGATTGGCTGATCGAGGGGTTTCAAATCATCTTGAACCCACACCCCTTGTTGTCACGTTATGGAAACAAGTTAGAGGTAGATATATAAAAGGAGGGTCTGGTATGCTCAAGAATTACTTTTTCTTTTTTGCTAATCAGCCTCATTCTTCCTATATACCTAACGTCCGCACTTGCCAAAATGAAGGTCTTTATTGTCTTTGCTCATCCTGAGCCACAGTCCCTTAACGGCTCCCTCCTCAAAGTCGCAGTCGAAGAACTAGAGTCCCAAGGCCACGAAGTCAAAGTCTCTGACCTATACGCCATGAAATGGAAAGCCCAAGTTGACCGCGAAGACTTTCCCCAACACCCCGCCGATGAACGTCTCAGAGTGACAAAGGCATCAGCCGTTGCAACCTACTCAGGCACACTCACCGACGACGTGAAGGAAGAGCAGGAGAAGCTAAAGTGGGCCGACTTTGTCATTTTCCAATTTCCCTTGTGGTGGTATTCCATGCCTGCCATTTTGAAAGGCTGGGTTGAGAGGGTCCTTTCCCTCGGTTTCGGATATGGGATCGGAGAGCACAGCGAGACGCACTGGGGTGATCGATATGGAGAAGGAATTCTGCTTGGAAAACGCGCTATGGTGGTTGTGACACTCGGGGGTTGGAAAGAACACTACTCTGCCCGAGGAATCGGCGGACCGCTCGAAGATCTTCTATTCCCCGTCACCCACGGAACTTTCTACTACACCGGCATGGAGGTTCTGCCGTCGTTTGCCATGTATCGGGTAGATCGAGCCACTGATGAACAGTTCAAGGAGGCGGCCGATGAACTTCGTCAGAGGATGAAGACCCTGTTCACGGCAAAGCCTATTGCTTTTCGGCGTCAGAATGGTGGAGACTACGAGATACCGGCTTTGACTCTAAAGCCCGGACTTGAGGACCCTAATACTACAGGCTTCTCGTTACATAGCCGCAATGTCGAGGATGCAACGGAATCCTAACATGGCCTAACAAATCAGGATTAGGTTGGATTATATCCATGCTAGGTAATATTAATTGAGGGTTCATTATAGTAGCTTGACTATAGATAGAGCTTTACTACCTATAATGCTGTTGAACAAATCGTCAATTTATAGTGAGATAGTAAGAGAACAGTTACTACACATTAGCACGATATGCATAGAAGTTCTCAAACATGCGAGCCCTCTGACCAGGTGTAAACTCCCGGTAACAAGCATCTCCCGTATAGTCCATGTAGTTGAACATGGGGTCGTTGCCAGGCTGGTCAGGACAAGTATCTCGAGGCTCCGCGCACCCGACCTCTGGACTGCCAGCCTCGGCCTGAGCAGGGGTGTCATCAATAGCATCGCCGAAATCGCATCCGCCGTAGAAGGTGTGATACAGGCCAAACCAATGACCGACCTCGTGCGTCGTTGTTTTACCCAGGGTGGCGTCTTTTCTCGTCCCGCCGGGGACAGTCTGGGCGTCAACGGTGCAGCCGTCCATGAACCGCGTGATATCAAAGGTAGGGATGGTGCTGTTCTCTGGAAAGGTGCATTCCTAAATACCGGTGAGCATGGCCTTGCAAGACAATTCGCACAACTTACACCAAGGCCACCGCCATTCATTCTAGAGATAAAGTAGACATTTAGGGTTTTATAGTCGCCCTTATGAAGCTCCTTCTTCATCCAGTAGTCGTACGTGTTGTTCGCCCAAGTGGCGTTAAGCGTCCAATCGATGCCACGAAGCTTGAACTGGATGTCATGAGGGGCAAAGTTGTCATTGAGGACTTCGATCTGTTGGTGTAGCTGGTCCTCGGTGATCTCGTTTGGAGTAGCCGTAACGACGTGAAAGTAGGCGTCTAGAAGGAGCCTGCTTTCGTTGCGGATGGCGTAGGGAGAATCCCGCCTGGCATGCATATGAAGTGTCTGTGAGTCTGCCAGGAAAGCCTCGCTTGGCTCACTTCTACATCGCACGTGAGGTTGTTCACTGCTTGGTTCAGCTGCCACGAGAGCGGCAGCCAACCCGGTCAAGACAGCAAAGAGGCAGCGCATCGTGTCGAGAAGAGGGAGGTTCGGATGGTTGCAAGCAAGGAGGCCCTCATCGAAGGATTCCAGACCTTATTTATCAAGTTTCGCCCACTACGTAATGACATCAAGAATAACTACAGATGCTACTGTAGCTCTCGGCAGCAGGGGTAAATACGAGGAAATGCCCCACAAAAGGGTAGCTCACAATGTTAAAAAAAGACGGGACTCCCGCGCGTTCCTCGGGATGATATCTCTTTACTTGCGCGGAGACTACCACAGCATATTTATTGCCTATTAATAAAGTATTATCTAAGACTATATAAGAATAATATAGGAATAGGCTAATTTTTATCTTAATTTTAGTAAGAAAAAAAAAAGACTTCTTATAGGTAGTTTAAATCCTCGCTAAGTACCTTATAATAGTCCCCGCGCAAGTAAGGAGATAAGTATCTAAAAAGTAGTATTAAAGCTTTTCTTAAGTACTATGCGCATTAATAGTACCAATCGCACTTGATCAAGCATCAGAAAGTATGCAAGTGGCATCCTGGCGTCTATCATTCTAACACCCCCATAGCGAAAGCGCCCGCATAAGGGATCTAGTGTGGTCGAGTTATAGAGGAGATAGTATAAGAGCTCGACTGAAGCCGGGATAACCGCATTCTCTGAGTGACATCAAAGGAATAAACGGGCAACACAAGAGTAAATATAAACTAACAGGGGGAAGCGACTCGTCTATTTGCGATATGACGGTACTTTCTAGCCTAATCTGTAGGTCCTAATAGTATAATGGCTGCTCTACTTGGTAGAGTTCTTAGTAACTACTCGCACGCACTGGTAAGAATCCATCTGAATCAACAAATCGTCAGCGTTGGTTTCGTACGAAACAGAACCGCTTTTGATCCACTTGGGACCATCAAAAGAGCCTGATTCCACTGAACCAATACCGTAACCTCGAGGACGTTTGTGTCGTTGTAGAAAACGGTGCCTTGATCTCACTCTCCGAGAGGCCCCAAACGTCTCGGACTTTGTCCACACGAAGCTGGATACCGTTGAAGAAGAAGGGTTGATTGTCAACCATGAGTGTGAGACGGTCGAACTCGTTTAGGCTGATGTCGACATAGTATAGGGTCCTTGCTTGGCTTGGTAGGTTTGAGGGCTTTGTCGATGGCTTGCGAGGAGACGAGGGGCAGCATCAAGGCTGCTAGAACTCGGACCGCGAGCATGATAATAGGGGATATAAGTAGACCAGTAAGAGATAGAAGATTGTCATTCCGTTGTGCACAGTGCTCTGATAAGATTTAATAGGTGAAAGCCACAGGCCGGAGCCAGGTCTTTAGGTACAGATGACTTTGCATCGGGTGAGAGGTCGATGACCTCAGATGGTCTCACTCCATAGGAACTCCTAAAACCTGGCCCAGCGCTCACACCAGCCGATGGTTTTAGAACTGGCAAGGACCGGCGCGAATTCGTCCCGAGGGCGTGAGTCTAGGGTTAGCGTTGCAGGCTTATCCAAAGTTCCCCAGTCGGATTTTCGATATTGGGGTAAAATCCGGGGTAGATTCTGCAAGGGTCGAAAGGGGCGGGCCCCCAAACCTCCGACAATAGACACTTGCGGGTAGCCGGATTCCGAGTTCGTCCACAACCTCGCCGGTAGCTTTAGAGATGCATCGGAGGCACAGTTAAGCCGACTGTTTGGCTTGTTACATGTCAAAGAGGATATGTCTGTGAGGCGAGTCCGTTCGACCCCGTTGGATGTCTTCTGACACGAGAATGCAATGGGTGATGACGCACTATCAGAACATCTCTGCATAATTCCTGCTATTAGTAGTACTTCGTTGATGGTAATTCATGGGGGCTATATCAGGGGGGCCTTTCTCATTCTCCGGAACGTCTCTGGGAAGGTCACCGAAGTGTGACGGCGGAATGGGGGTGAAAGCGCAGGGTTGTCCAGCCGAAATGTGAATCACCTCGACAAGGAATGTCTCATGGGGTGGGTCATACAGTCAACCGGGGACGAGAGCTGATCGCTGGACCGGTTGGATGCAAAGCTGTGGAGGCTCGGCTATCAACACCCCGAGATGCTCGTACTCTCACCATCACGGCATGCCTGACGAGCAAATCGCAACCAAGTGTGGGCTATTATACGAGGCTATCACCCTGTTCCTTGCAAACCTTAACTTGAGGGCTGTTTAGTGGCCTGTGCTGGGTGGTAACGACACGCACATGCAGCTGGGCGGGAAGAAGTGGTAGAGCTGAGAGGTTTTTATGACTGGTTAGGAAGAAATCAGACAGTTTTCATGAGGATTGGAAAGGTCCTGTCACAGGTGCAGATGATTTGGTGTCCTCATTTGTTTCGTTTTCGATGTTTCTTGCTTTTGGCAGCTGTCATCATCCTCAGGCGTGACCCAAACCGGTTGACACAATGAAAGAGCAAACTATTCAACCTCTGTTGGGCGCGTCATCATCATGAAGTGCAGAGCAGCTACCTTAATATGAGGCCAAAGCCACTATCACTAGAGGCAGTTGCCGCCTCTGGGACAAATTGTCCGTCTCCCTCGGGCCCGAAATAGCCTGGGAGCATGTCGCCATTGACCATCTCCCCGCTGCTTGTATTAAGACAAGCCCAAATCTGTTGCGTGAGATACCAGGCCTTATTAACATTCCCCATGTTCTGCCGCTTGCTAAGAGCCAGGAACGCCTTATCCGCCAGGATCCGGTCGGCCACGCTGATGGCCTCGCAAGCTCCCACAAACAGAGGCCACAGGAGAGTCCCCGGAGGATCGGCAGCACTCACAGCATCATTGCAGTGTTTGAGTGAGGCTCTGACGTGACTCTGAACCTGGATGTGAGAGCGTGGATACTTGTGTATAGTTCGGAATAGATAGACGAGCGAGCTGTGGCGGTAGGAGAGAGCGCTGTGGATGGCAGATACGCCGGCCAGGTCGACTCCTGAGTGAGGTGCCCAATTTTCAAGCGAGTATTGGATGGCGTCGGCAGAGATTCGAAGTTCCTCACGCAACACAGCAGCCTT
>JABCKC010000638.1:0-34941 GCA_013186395.1 Fusarium papillatum | reverse complement strand
CTTGTACGCTCCATCGAAAGGGACAACTCAGATAGATAATGGAAAGTATTAAGAATGAGAAATCGGGTTATCTTGGGTCACGAGAAGGGCAAGATATTTTGCCTCGTTGGTTGGGCAGAACAGAACAGGATGGCTTCCAGTGATGAACAGTGAGGCAGGCTGTTGCTGGCTCTGGGGTACCCAATCACGAGGCCAGGCATTCGGCCCTTTCCCCTCTGGAGGTGGAGCCTCCATTATCGATCTGGGGATTTTATGGCGGCAAACTGCCACTGCCACTGAACTTTGTGCAAGATGCAAGCTTCGAGTCCAGGCCAATCTTGCAGCTAAACATAGCATCCAACATCGAGTCATTAAAGTATCGTGAAGATGCAACTTTCGTCAAAGATATGAAATCATGAAGGACATTGTCTAGAACATCCTTCGTGGCGGTCGAGATGCTGCAAGAGTAAGAAGAAAAAAGTAAAGCTCAACGTGATCCTCGCATTGTAAAAGGAATCAGATGAGGGTGAGATTGAACCAACGGTCCAATCCGAGTGGAATACAACTCCATCGGACGGGCTGTTTCAACGGGCCTGCCTGCATAATGTACCGACCGTATCGACAGATGGACGAGGCTTTGAAGCTCGGGAGGATTCGTGAAGCCTGGACGATCCTCCCAGGGCTGAATTTTGCTGATTGCCAACAAGGGTTTTTTACTCTACGGACATTTCCATTAGGGGGGGCGAAACCAGTTAAAGCTTGTTGTTGACAGCGCTCGTGAAGTTTATTTGGAGAAAGCTGACGGGGAGCTGACAGTGGCTGACACTGCCTTTACTCTGTCGATTTCGCATCCATAGGGCAAACGCATGCATGCAGATTTCCCAGCTCAGCATCTAGACTCTCAAATGTACGGGTCGTCTACTGCATTCCCGATTCCATCTTTGCTTTCATTTCACAGATCCAGACCCTCGTGCTACAGCAACCACATCGTTTGTCTCAGCTGGAGAGAACCGCTAACAGTGCCTTGATCGAGAGAAAAAGAAACGGTACGACGTAACGCAACATTCACGAACACAGACACAAAAAAAAATACCCGACGAGCAATCACAAGCGTTGCTTCGCGAGAAACACCTGCTCTTCACAGCTTGGCTCTCTTTGATATCGCGTCCTTGCAAGACATCAATCTCCACAGCAAAATCAACCCTCCACCTCCACGCATCATCAACTTTTTCTCCTCCCCCGCGCTGTCACGTAGCGTGTGTGTGTCTCTTTTGTAAGTGCCTCTCTCTCTCTCTCTCTCTGTTTGCGTCGTTCCCGTCCGTCTTGGCCCCGGATGGAGATGTACGGTACATGGTAGTAACAGTAAGTGGTGTGCGCCACTCTCCGATGGTCATATCCCCCCGTCCTTTCAAAGAGAAAGCCGCACCACCTCCGCCCCGTACATACCACCTCACCTCACCTCACCTCACCTGCTGCTGCTGCGACCGATAGCTGGGGGAGACCAGTCCACTGTTACCTGCCATCGGCCGGCCCTTGACCCCTGGCTCCAGTCAGTGCCTGTGCTACACTCTCGACCGGCACCTTGTGACAGGGGTTATTTTTGGTCTCTTTGCAGGTGGTCCGCCTCCCTCGTGCCCTTGCTCAATCTCTCCACAGCCCAGAAAAGACTACTTGATGGCCGGCCCCCTTCTCTCCCACTCCCCACGACTACTTTAATTCGACTCAGGGACCGCGACAATTCGGTATTCACTGACACTCTTGAACTATCAGGTTACACTCAATCACTCTTGAGTTCCTTTACCAACTTATTCCCCCCTAGCTCAAGAGATTTTGGTCTTTGAGCTTGACGTAGGGTCCTGACCCTTTTACACTAAAAAAAAACAACTATCGACGCCATCGATCTTCTTCCCAACCTTTCACCATGGCCACCACCAACGAAAAGGGCGATGTAACCCACTCAGCAGCAGACAATGCACCCACGACAACAGACGGCTTTCGCCCTGCAGGATGGATGTACAAGGGCTTCAACGCAGGTCGCATTGAGCTCTGGTATGCTTCTCCAAAGGTTCAGCTCCTGATGGTTTCTCTCGTCTGCTTCATGTGTCCTGGCATGTTCAATGCCTTGACTGGACTCGGCGGCGGAGGACAGGTCTCCAACGAAGCACAGGATCATGCCAACACCGCCCTCTACAGTACTTTTGCCGTTGTCGGTTTCTTTGCTGGTACCTTTGCCAACCGTCTGGGTCTTCGTTTGACTCTTTCCATTGGAGGACTTGGATATTGCGTCTATGCCGCTTCGTTCCTCTGCTTCACTCACACTCAGAATATGGGTTTTGTAGTTTTTGCTGGTGCACTGCTTGGTGTTTGCGCTGGTCTTCTTTGGACAGCCCAGGGCGCTATCATGATGTCGTATCCTCCTGAGCACAGCAAGGGTCGTTACATTTCTTGGTTTTGGGTCATTTTCAACATGGGTGCTGTTATTGGCTCGCTCGTGAGTTTTACACACTATTCACTTGGAGGTTGGTGGTTACTAACGTGGTATCTTAGATCCCATTGGCTCAAAACATCAACAAGAAGGCTGGCCCTGTCACTGATGGCACTTACGCCGCCTTTATCGTTCTCATGTGTGTCGGTGCTGTCCTGGCTCTCTTCATCTGTGACGCCGACAAGGTCGTCCGAGAGGATAACACCAAGGTCATCGTCATGAAGAACCCCTCTTGGAGCACCGAGATTAAGGGTCTGTGGGAGACTCTGTACGACGCCCCCTGGGTCGTCCTCCTCTTCCCCATGTTCTTCTCGTCCAACATCTTCTACACGTATCAGAACGTCGACATGAACCTCGCCCACTTCAACACCCGAACCCGCGCCCTCAACAACCTTCTCTACTGGCTCGCCCAGATCATCGGTGCCCTCATGGTCGGCTACGGTCTCGACGTTGCCAGCATCCGTCGCAGCCTTCGTGCCAAGATTTCTCTCGTCGTGCTCTTTGTCCTGACTTTTGTCATCTGGGGCGGTGGTTACGCTTGGCAGAAGGACCAGACTCCTCGTGAGGTTGCCATGGACGCCAAGAATGAGGGTCAAAAGGTTGACTGGGAGGATGGCAACAAGCTCTTCCTCGGTCCCATGTTCCTTTACTTCTTCTATGGCTTCTTTGATGCTGCTTGGCAAACTTGCATTTACTGGTACATGGGTGCTCTGTCCAACTCTGGCCGCAAGACTGCCAACTTTGCTGGTATGTATCCGTTTCCCACGTGTATCAGATCAGATTATTAACGAATATCACAGGCTTCTACAAGGGCATCCAGTCTGCTGGTGCCGCCATCTTCTGGCGTCTCGACGGAATCGGAAAGCCCTTTGACACCATCTTCGGCGCAACCTGGGGCTGCCTCGCCGCCTCCCTCCTAATCGCCGCCCCCGTAATCTTCATGCGAATCCAAGACTCTGTCCCCATCGAGGAGGATCTCAAGTTTAGTGATGAGACGATTGAGGATGTCATTGCCGGTCCTACGGATAAGAAGGTTGTTGATCCTGAGTCTTAAAAACTCTGGCATATATATAAGCGGTGTTGCAGTTTTACGCAAAACTTGACTTTTTTTTTTTTAACGATCTGGCGTCTTATATACGTCTAGGCGATTGGTATGGAAATGGGAATGAAATGGGATGATACCTTGGGCAGCTTAGATTTAAGCAAGGGAATGGATGTAGCATGGAGCTGTCTGTAATTAATGAAGATGTATGACTTTCTCAAGGAGGCAAAATATTACGAATAATTTGTCATTTACTTGTTCGTCGTTGGTAATTTGAAGGAGTCCAAGGTTGTGAACATGTCTATTAGAGTTATCAATCATGAATCAAGAGGCAGCTGTTCAGCACACTCACTCGGCTATCAGGGAAAGCTACCTATATGACTATCCCTCAGTAGATCATCGCCGAGGTCTCTTGGTGATTTATATTTAATAGTGTTCTAAGGGCAAGAGAAAGAGCTGATTGGTGGCTTTGATGTGAATCGATCCATGCCAAGAGATGGGGAGAGATGGGATTTCATTATGTGGCAAGCACTATCGTTAGGCCGCTTGGGGCGGGTTAAAATTGCAGTGCAAACAAAACCTATCCGGCATGAATTCCCATATCAGGCAAATATGGATCCAAGGTGAAGAAGAATTTCCCAGTCTCTTCTTACAGTCTTTACTCCCCAGGGCCCTCGATATCTACGTAGGTATGCATACTACTTGATGGTCATGGGAGGATATGGAGGGGGCAACATTGGTGTAAAGACTAGACGTCGTCCAGTATCAAGTCGCAGTACTTATCTCAGCGCTTCTTAGAATCAACGGATAGCTCAGTTTTAGCCGTACTAGTTTCCTCCTTCTCTCATATATATAGCGAGCGTAAAAGGGTCACACAGGCCATAAGCTTGGTCTCGTCATTCATGATGGTATTGACCCATATCAGGTGGAGGGATGAAGGTGGTTGCCCCTATGTGAAGACATCTCTGACGTTAGACTACTAATATGGCGGCTCTGATATACAAAGATCCCGATCTCAAGGTGTTTGTTTGATCTCAACTATCATGTAGACGATGGTAACGCTACCTCGCACCATCAGGTCTGGTAAGGGCGATGTGTTTAATCCCCTGCAACTACTATTCAATATAAACATGGGATACATAGTTGGCATTGGCATGCCAAACATCTGCTCCCTTGATCCAGGGGAGATGACCAAGACATTACGTATACACTGAGGATAGGAATTCATTCTTCCAAGTCAATAGAGACATCACAATACATAAATCACAAAGCAAGAGAAACCAATATTAAGGACAATGAATCCTATTTCTTCATTTTATTCTTTCAGCTCGTTCCTGTGAGGAACCTTTCCTTTTGATCTTTCTGTTATTCCCATCCTCTTTTTATCCCACTCCATCCCAGGAGCAGAAACAAACGGCCAAGGTCACCGTCTTGATCGTACAAGAGAAGTAAATACACACACGTACAACCCAGCCATGCCGCTTCAGCACAGCCAACAGTTCCAGTTCCAGACAACCTGCCTTTCCCGTCGTTTACAGACAAAACCCAAGAGAAGAAAAGAAACAGCCACCACCAGATGAAAAGCAAGAATCCCACAATAGTTAGTCGTCGTCGTAGCCGTTCCTGGAACCTGGTTGCACGCCCCGTGCCATAAGATTTTTGTTTTCGACGCCCTGTCCGTCTCCACCCGGAGAGAAGAAGAAGAGAAATACAGAATGTAGAGAAGAAGAAACAGAACAAGAAAGCAGAGCGAGTCTGAGAGGTTGCGTCCATACCCTGAAAAAAGAGCCCAACGAATGACCAAGGTAGGGTACAGCAGTGACATGCTGTGATTCCAAACATGAACCTCCCAAAACTCCTCATCCCCTTCATGTCCCAGAGGGTTGAGCGCTCGCGCCACGTAATGTATGTAATTCTTGGTCGAGCTCCTCCCGTGGGAACCGACATGAAAACCGCAAAAACAGAAAATTGCAGACCCAAATGTGATTAACGCCGTTGTGCCGATGGATATAGTGGTCATTAAGGACATGACGATGTTCCCATCTGCTGATGAAGTCCAGGACAAAAATGGGGGGTATCAAAGATGAATGTAAGGTAGTTACTGATGAAGTAATATGTGCGCGTGGTATGATAATGGTGGTGGTAAATCGTTGCGTCAGCCCAATCTAGGGCTAAGGTTGTTGAGCTAGCAAGCATCAAGCGAGCTCTTACTTATACTTGAGCGGGTGTAGGTGTTTGGGCGCCTCGGTCTCGGGACATCCAGGCAAAGAGGTCTGCACGGCTGCCTCCGACACCCATGATGGAGGCGGCTGAGGACTCGACGGCAGGGCGGTTGGCCGTCTCACGGGGCTCGAGCAGCAGACTCTTGCGGTAGTAGCTGACCTGCACGTTGCCCTCGTCGGTGTCGCGGACTTGGCTGATCTGAGACGAGATCCAGTCCTGCATGTCTGGGACCTCAGTCAGTCGGTAGGGGATCTGGAATCGCTGAAGCTCTCCAATGATCTTGGCAGTGCGGGTGTGCTTGTCAAAGTTGACAATGGTAATACCGCCAGCACCAACCTCCTCCGATTCGTGGCCAATCGACATTTGCTTGGTGGCTGGGTTGCCAATGTCGACAAATGTCAAGTCGGTGAGGTACATGCCAAGGAAGGGCAGGCAAGGGGGGACATGGTCGTGGAGACGAGTTCGCAGGACCTTGTTGTTCTGAGAGGGCTCAACAAGGGCCTGGAGGTTTCGAAGCATCTCCTTGCGCTTGGCAGAGATGATATCCCAAGTCTTTCGAAGACGGCTGATGGTGCTGCTGTTCAAGATGCAGATGATGGCCATGAGTCCATCATAGTTGTGGAGCTCAAGGCACTGGTGCGCAATCTTGATCCAGTGCTTGATAACCTGAGCGCGCTTCTTGACCTCTTGCTGCTGAAGAATGGTCTCGGCGACAAGGTTAGACAGATCAGTCGACAGAGACGACATGGCCTTGACATTGGGGGCGTCGACGCCACCCTTCTTCATCCACTGAGAGGCAAGAAGCTCCTCAGGAAGAATGGAGCAAAAGATAGTCATCTGCTTAATGGTCAATTGACGAGCCAGCTCCAAAGGATCAAAGTCGAGGATGCTAGGCTGAGCCACGCCCATCTTGAAAGCAGTGAGGAGGCTGAGTTGACCCTTGGTAATGGCAGGGATAGGCAAGGGAGTCTCAGCTGGCACATATTGCCCAATTGACGTGTTTGTCTTGCCCATTGATGAGACAAGTCGAGGCACCAGTGAACCCTCGCCTGAAACCCGCTGTGCAAGCTCATGCAGGCGTCGGCCGGCGGAAGGCAGAACAGAAGCAAGCTTAAACTCGGCAAAAGGAATGATCAGGTCCAGAGCCTGTCGGTCAGTCTCATCGCGCCAGTGGGACTCGAGCCAGCCCTTGAAAGCATTGTATACTCTCAATCGAACGGGTCCAGCCACATGCGGCGAGTCGTGGACGTAGTCGAATCGCTCAATCAGTGCTTCTGCCAGTCGCACCGGGGAGCAGAAAAGTCGGAAGGTGAGGTAGAAAGTAGAGACAAACATGGCGTCGGGAGTGGATTCGTGGGTGGTGAGGCGCTCAACAAGAGCAGGAAGAGAGCCGCCAGTAACTTGGCCCTCCTTGTTGAACATGAGCTCGTGAGCAAACGTCTTCTCCATGAGCCTCGACTCGACATCCACCTCCTCGGTCTGAGAAGAGCTTCCAGCATTGCTGAGGTTGGAAATGGAAGGCTGCTTGTGGGGAGCCAGAGTGTGATCGGGTGTTGTAGCTCGGGTGGAGGATTGTGAGACGATGCTGACCTCGGAGTCTCGGCTCAAGTATGTGGCGCTGCTGCCAGCGCTAGAGGCGACCATGCTCTCAAAGCGAGAGGTGGAATTGAAGTCGTTGTCATGGCTGGTGTTGTCGATAGGGCTAAAATCTTCACCGCTAGGGAGCAAGCTGGTGGAGAGCTTGGGAAGAGGAGGAAGCGAGGGTCGGAGAGATGAGACGGAGGAGGCCATGCTGGACAGCTGGTCGTCATTTACTGATGAACGTCGAGAACCAGCGGGTGAAGGGTGAGCAGTCTGCTCGTCGGTAGGAGTCGTAACCTGGGGGACTTCAGGTAGCGGCTTGTCGATAGCGACAACAGTCAGTCGTCGAGGTGCGGGAGTAGAGGACCCTGAAGTACGATTCGACTCGGCCACGCTGGCCGTCTCGGTGGGATCAGCGACCGATGGGGTCCTGGCGCGCTCCTCAGTCTCAATGTCGAGAATGCTTAGATCAATGCCCAGGCTGCTCGTCTCAAGCTCAAACTCAAAATCACCAATACGCTCAATGGAAGCCTTCGCCTTGGCGACGCAGTCTCCTGCAGCTCTAACGCAGCCGGTGGCCGAAGCGAGAAGCATGCTATTGTCATGAGGCATGATCAGATCAGCCTCTTCGGATGCAGCGTTGACAAGGGTATCGCGCGCGCAGAAGACGAGGTCCTGAATTCGCTCAAACATTGTGGCACGCGCCTGGGCGAGAGCCTCGGAGCTCGAGTTGATGTGGTCATAGACACCGTCGATAACAGCCAGAAGCTCACCACCGGAGAGAGCAGATTGCCGGATGGCAGAGGCGAGTTCTGGTCGGGACTGGGATTGAAGATGGAGACGGCCGATGAAGGAGCCTAGGTGTGACAGGAAGGTATCGTGACTCCGGTTCAGGCGCTCAGTAACGAGATGATGGGCTCTGGACACCGATGATGGTCCAGCAAAAGAAACTCTGTGCGAAATGCTGGCAGACAGGCGGTGAGTCTGGGACAACCTGTGAGAGCTCGGGCCATTGGGAGAGCAAAGAGATGAGAGGCGCTTATTCAAGATGGCCGACGTCTGGGTGCTCTCACTCGACTCAGAGGCTACAACACTTGTGGCGGCCTGGGAGTCGGTGTCGTTTACGGCGCGATGGCTTTGATCGTCAAAGGTAGATTGGTCGGCCGGCGGCGTCGGAGGAACGTACGACTCTTCGAGCACCGTATCCATGATGCTAACAGCCGAAGGAGCACGCGCCCTTCGGTCCTCTTCAAGTACATCCATAAAGCGGACGCCCTTGGTCACGATTCTGAAGGCCTTGAGGATCATTTCGTCGATAATATCGTTGACATCCTCAGAGGGGGTACTCTCAAGTCGCTGTGCCTCTTGTAGCCGCTTGGCCGTCTTGACCAACGATGATAGTTCGGAAAGGAGAGACTTGCGGCACTTTCGCAGAGGATCACTCCTCTGGATAAAAGGTGATTCCCGGTTTAAACAATTGGTGCGCTCCTGTGCATGACTGTTAGGTACAAGGTGATTGAGTGGCGGACGAGGTTGGGACGCCATGTAAGCGCCAGGGTAACTTACCAATAGGAATCGGACGCCAGCAATGATACCCTTCATGAACTCTTGGTTACCAAACATCTCTTTATCATTGATGTTGGTGCTTCGAAGCAGATCCCAAAAGTTCAGGAGGGCCTTGAGAAGGTTGCACATGTCCTCGGGCTCATAGGCCTCGCAGTAATTGGTCGGTAGCCAACCGCGGGCGCCCGAGACCAGCAGTGTGCCGTCGGCCCATCCATTGGTGTGGATTGAGTGTACCAGGATAACATCGCCCTCGTTGAGCGGTAACGTCACACTCGAGTCGGACATGGCATAGCTGGGGTTGAAGGGGTAGAAGGCTCGCAGGAAGTTGTGGAATACGGGAGGAGGAGTATACTGAGGCGATTGGGGCGAGAGGTCCTCCTGCGAGCCATTGGGAGTAGCGGGTGGTGTCATTTGGGATTGTGAGTAAAGAGTTGTGTCGTTCTCCGAAGTCGATGAAGCATCTCCAGACGTATCGGTTCGGGCCTTGGCGATGGTTAGAGGAGCCACCTGGAGACTGGCTCGCATGGGTTGGTCGCTCAGCATTGCGATTGCCGCTGACAATCGGAGGCGTCGTTTAGATCATCGGGTAGCGTTTCGGCCGGTGGGTTTGAGTAACCACCCGAACCAAAGGTCCGTCCGTCCGTTTCTAATCTTGTATCTCCTTCCCTGCTCGATGCAGCGCGCGTCTGTGCCTTGGTATCCAAGAGAGTTTTGAGATTGAGATTGAGATTGAGATGATGCAGCTGGCCGAGTCGGATGCGGGTGATCGATTTGTGGTTGTAGTGGTGTAAGTCGTGCTGAGGTTTACACTGGGTCGCTGATGAGGAAGGATTGAACCACGGAAAGAGGCAGGAACGAACTCGAGGGAGGAGGCTCGGTTTGGTTGGCTGGGTAAGAGAAAAAGTCAGTCACCTGGGAGTTGTATTTGTGATTGTTGTGTTTCTACAGGAAACACTACAGGAAGCATTTGGAATGAAGGGAGAAGGCGTCGGGTGGGCTGGAGGGGGTAATGGGTATGTAGCTGTCAAGGAATGCCAGGATCGCAGGGGGGGCGCAAAGGACGCTGCAAGACTTGCAGGCGGCGTTCGTAAGGCGTTGTAAAGACGTTTTTAGAGGGGCGTTGCAAAAAAGACGTTGTGTGCACCAGATTGAACTCGGCTGCGGAGACGGTCCAACTCTGTCTGTCTGTCTGTCTCTGTCTTGATTGTCTTTCCCTCTCCTTCTCTCCAAAAAGCAAAGCCTGGGCCACAAGTAGATGTGTTGGACAATTGCGCCTCTCGGCTCACCCACGGACTCAAAGCTAAAGCACGGTCTTGTTTCGCCTGAATGGTGCGTCTGTCTTCGATATATGATGCGTTTCTTTGCGTCCCGGTGCCAGATGGATGCTTGAACGTCTGTGTTCGCGCATTGCCAGTGGTCGTGCGTACATGCGTAGTTGTGGGGGGGAGGGCAGATGGGATGATGCGGTGTAGTGCAATCAATGTGTTGCATTCACTTGACTAAGACTGTCAAGTTGCTTTGCCTGCTCGCTTACCTTTTTGTTGGTAGAAGAAAAGACCCAAGTTTCCAATCCAAAGAGAAGCAGTCGTCGTTGTCGTCGTGTTGTGTCGATTGAGTGAGTGACTCAAGAGGTTGTCGAAGTGACCAAGAGTTGATGGGATGAGAGAGGAACCGAATTAGGTAACAGGGGTGAGTTCGAGTGAGCAAGACAGCAAAGGTCAAGTCAGCCTGCGACGATGAGAGCTCGATAAAGCGAAGGTGGATGAGGATGGATGGATTAGTCGGGAGTAATAGATGGTGTCGAATGAGTTGAGTTTAGTCGAGTGAAAATGTCCAAGCCCAAGCACACACAAGTTGAAGCTGAGTGAGTGAAGTTGTACAAGACGAGTCGAGGTCGGGTCGAGGGGAAGAGATGGGAAAAAAAGAGATACCACACGCAACGTCGGGGTCTGGGGGAATGCGGTGGTGTTATCACCTTACTCGGTACCCTTCTGGTGGTCTTGATTGCCAGTGGCTCTGGTGCTCTTCTGGGTGTCTTCTTCTCTTGGTGGCCACACCCACGCCTTTCGTCAGTGAGTGTGGGACCCTCGCCGTGCCCAGGGGGGGGCCCAGCATGTCCCAAGTGGAAGAGTCCCAAGTTCCAGGGGGTGGAGGAGTAACGGACGGGTCAGAGTGGGTTTGCATCCAGGGCAAGGTCGACGGGAAGATAACCCCACGCCCCCTTGAGTTCTCTCTGCTGCAGGGGCTCCATGCTGGGTGGCAGAACGAGGCAGAGAAAAGTGGTGGTGATGGGTGGCGCTGTATGCCCGCAAATGCCCAAGCTCCCACCAGACGGGAGGGAGTGTGTCCTCGGTGGGGGGCACGACCAACCGACCACACCAGCCCAGCAGTGGAGTCCCCAGGGGCAGCCGCTAGAAAGGAGCTAGCTCCTCCATGGGCCCCCTGTCCCTGGGCTGCTAGTATTCAGGGGACAAGGGCTTCGAGGACCCAGGGACCCGGCAAGCGGCCAAGGGAAGCTTTCCAGGGCTCTCTCAAGGCCAAGATGTGATCCTGAGAGAGAACGAGGATGAGCAAGGCGTGGATGGACCCCTTTCCGCACTCCAGTTGAACGGATTGATGAGCCCAGGTGTGTGTCTGTGTGTAGGTTGGTGTCTAAACCATCGACCTCTAAGGGAGAATGTGTGAGCAGGTACACCTCTCAAGGGCGTCATATCATCATGCACGCGCAGTAGATAGATGCAGCCCAGAAAAAGAGTAATCCACAAGCAGAGCTGCTCGCAGGATAGGTGCGGTGCTGTAAACTGGATCACACAGCACCTACCGTACCAAATGACGATTGGATCCGTCACACGGATGTCTGGTTCCACCCCGTGAGCTCTCTTGTCGTCGTAACCCAGCCTGCACAGGACATGTGCTGGGTTGCCGCCTTTGCACGTCTTCCTAGTGGACGGTATCTAGGCTGCTTCATTCAACTGTCCATCTCGCAGAACTTCTCTCTGGACCAGCTTTAATGGAAGCGGGAAATTTGGGCGGCTCTCTCATCAGCTCCAGCCAACCTGATAGCTGGAGCAGCCAGGGTGGTTGATAGCTTCATCACGGGGAATATCTCTAGCTCGTGTCCTAGGGCGACGGACTCTCGGATTGGCTGCCACCATCGCTCGCGGCAGCTTGCAGCGCTTCCCCCAAGGTTGCCTGCGAACGGGATACTACTCCCCAGACTTGCTTACTTGGTTGATGTGAGAAGCCAATTTTTCTGGCCAGGAACTCATCGGCCACCATCCGGGCCCATGGCCGCCATCTGCCATCTGCCACGCGCAGCTCGAGCGTCGGGCATCGGACCATGCCTGATGTCGTCAGTCTTCGTCAGAAACTCCCAAGACCCATACCTCGGGCGAGCCTGAAGAGGCGATGATCGCTTCTGGTGCCGGGTAGCTTGGGTAAAACTCGTAACCTCCCTCCACTCGAGAATCCATACTATGCGAAGACCGCAGTAAGCAGGGCAAGTTCCAAAGAGAATCATTCGGAAAGAGATCGAGTCGTGCGACCAGCTCCCTCGTATTGGTTCTCCTGTCTCTTGCTCCCTTCCACTAGTCGTGCTCTAGCTTGCTTGTTCCTGAGTTGGCCTGCAGACAAGCTGCTGCAAGATGCACAAACCAATGCCTTCTCCTGCGTCTCGCTTCAGCACCATGACGGGGCCACAGTGCCTTTGCTTCGATCTGACGATACCTCAAGGGTCTCTGACGCTTTTATCGCGCCTGGGCCTTTCAAGTCGAGGGCTAACACCATCTCCGCTTGGGCTACACCGCACTGAGGACTGTTGACCTAGGATACCGATGATCGTCCAAACCTACACAGCCCGGGCGAGATGTCATTGCTCCTTGACTGCCGGACGGAAAAACCACGAGGATCTGCTTGGTGGAACCGTCATCACCGTCACCGTCGCTGTCCCCTATCCTGAGCATCAGCAACAAGGCCATGTCCCAGCCGCCACGAGACCTCTCAGCCGCAGGCTATTGCTGTCACCGTCCATCCGCCAAGTGAGCCCGCGCTCAGCATGGACCAGCAGCATCAACAAGCCCGGACCTTACCATCATCAAGAGCAATCACTTTTGACTGACTCCTGTCCTTCCCTCCCTGCATGGTGAGTGCTTTGGCCATGGCGGATCGATCTGCCCCCGGTTTTGGAATATGCAAGACAGACTCGAGACACGGAGTCAGATCCAACACAGCCAAACACCATCGAGGGCGCTCCCGTTGGCTGCCCGTCTCCGTCTCCGTCTCCGATTCCGCGGCCGACTTGGAACGTCACGTCGGCGGTTCTCTAGCCGTTGGTCTCTGTCGCCAAAAGCAAACGAGGCTGGCAGAGTTGCGAATTTCCCCATATTGTTTGATCGTCGTCATTTGAACCGCCGCTCAGTCGCGTCCCCGCCAGCGACCATCTAGACGGCTCCGAGACAGCCTCGAGTGCTTCCATCCACCGGTGGCCCAAATTTTAGCTTGCCATCCGGCGCAAAGTTAACCGCACCGCGCTGCTGTGGTCTCGCGATGGGGCAACAGGCGGACGTTGCACCCCTTTCTTCTGTCCTTCTACGCATGGTTCTGGTGCGCCAGGCGGGCTGTCTCCCAGGTGCTCGGCGTCATTGGAGCCATGAGCCAAGATTGCTTCTCATCTCACTTCCCCGGCCGCCCAAACACGATCCGGCCGGACCACGTTTGACCATGGCCCGTCTCAGTTCTCCTTGAAATGACTCTGTTTCTGTTATGCTTCTGCCATGCGCTAGTTGGATTTGCTCCGAAAATACAGGGTCTCTGATCAGATAGAAGACACGTCCGGTGCACGCTTGTCGATGACTTGTGATAGATGGTTCAGGATGGGCTGGGCTGTGTAGGCCGCCCGGAGGCACTGGCACTGCTAGAGAAGGCTCGTGCAAGATATAATAATATTGATAAATCTCTTCTGCGGCGCCGCCACGGGAGAAACGCCCAAACCGGTACTCTGAGGGCGTCGAGACTCACCGGAAGCTCTAGATCAACGGCCAACAACGCGATGTGGCGTTTGACGTTGACGTTTCCAATTGCTGTGGGCAGTGACGGCATTGATGGACTGCCAGCTTCCCGGGCGAAGGCAAGCACGTAGGGTCCCACACGCACCTTCTTGCTCAGGCCTTCTAGATTCTAACTTGAAGGTGCCATGGTGTGGAGGTGCTCTGCCTCAGGCCCTAACGTTACTCCCTAAGGTACGGCCCCTAGCACCGTTTCTGGGTTGGTTCGGGCAACTTACGCTCTGTCAACAGACAAGCATCTTCTCTGCTATGACCCGGGACTGCCCAAGCAAATTGTTCAAGCTCGGGCAATCAATTTACAAGATGCCAATCATCCAGAACCCGCATCATCGTATCGCGTGGTTTGGTATCACCTGGAGAACCGTGCCCAAGTCACGACTGGGAGGGGAGAGTCACCAATTGCAGATGTATTGTCCGGACTCTCGCCGTCGATGGTCTGCCACTCCAACAAGGATGACCCTTTTGCCCTCATTGACGGCCCGTCGCGGGAGAACTCCATCAATGCTTTTGAGTTCAACGCTTCAACGCTTTGCTGTTCTCTTTGCTTTTTTGCCTTGACGGAATCCTCGCTTCGCTCAAAGGGCTCGAGAACAGACCGTTAGTCCCGGCCAATTGCTCAGGGCTCTCCCTCAGCCATGGTACGCTAACAATTAGTGCCACGAACCGACGCAATTCTCCCACACCCTTTCACCTCTGACTACCAGGGACCGCTGGCCTGCCAAAGCTGCCAAGCCAGGGGCGCCGAAGTGTCCCTGACTCGACCCTTGCTTCCGCGAAGCTTCCCCCGGTTCCATGTACCTAGAGCCGATGTTGGTTCTACGGTATCCCTCCCTATACCTGTCCCTGCTATGCCGTCTAGGTTGCAGATTGCAAAACGGCAAGATGGAGCTTGCTCCGCGTTCAACAGGTAAGAAGGCGCTCACCGCTGAACAAGCGGGTTTTTGACTAGGGAACGATCCACTAATGCTTTCACTTCAGATCAATTGACAGCTTGACAGCCTCAGCTCAATATAGTGCCCCGGACTGTCAACTAGGGACAGCCTTGCCCTTGTGTCTAGGATCCCTTCGCCCTGGATCGTTGGTCTTCAGATGACTCCTTACCGCTCTTCATTATTTACTCCCGGCGCGTTATCCGGAGGTTTTCAAGAGATGGTGGACCTGGATAAGACAGAAGGGCCAACATGTGTTCAGTGCCGAGCATGTCTGATGTTCGCTCAGTGAGCCAGCCCTCTAGGTGGCACCCACTCAGATCTGGTGCAGTGCTTCAATTGAAGCTTGTTGTGACGCATACGACCTAGCCTGGAACCAGTCAAGGGCTATCGTATCACGGAACGCTTCCCTCGTCTTGCGAACTGTTCCGAAGCTCAGTGTGCCCATCATCCACTAAAATCTCATCAGCACAGTCCAGGGAACGTGTTCAGCTCCCCCCAGCTTGTCGGGAGCGGATCGATCGATCTCTCTTGGCAATTGCAGCAACTCGCCCTTCCGCGTCCAGAGCCAGGGACCGAGGCATTAATGACACCGAAATGAGTGGCTTCGATTGCTTTGCTGTGCAGTGGCTTCCTCTGCCCCGTGGGCATACATTTCGCACTTGGTCAACCAACGAGTTGGATTTCGAGTTCACAACCCGAGGCCCACACCTAGCAAACAATCCGAGCAAGGCGAATCCCACCATTGCGCAGAGATAACAGCAGCTTGGCTGTGTTTCAGTCAGCTCACCAGAAGGACATAACTTCCAACTGCATTGGAAGGAGACAGCCTGTTTGCGGGCCCATTCTTCTGCTTAGAGACATGTTTGTTGCCTATGTATGGTCTACTTTTGGCTGTAGCTGAGTCTCATCCAACAGCACTACAGGATGCAATCCCTGAGTTTGCTTGCTTATTAGGCTATCTAAGCTATGGCTTCTTGCGCGAATTCGATCGACAAGACAGCATTTGATCCTTCAAGAAGTATCCTAGTTGGATGTTGGCAGAGAGAGAATCGGCTGACCAACAGCAGTCAAGGCGTTTTTTGCTGACAACATGCCGGCAACGGGATGAGTTTTAGTCCGTACGGAGGACTCCGCAAGCTTCAGAGATTTCTTGTCGAGTGTTTCAATCAATGACTCTTGGGACTTTAAACCCACTGTCAGGAGCCGCTCTCCCCACTTGACTCCATTCTACCGAGAATTCCTTGAGCTCGAAGCCATGCATCTGGCCCCGGCATCGAGAGGCACTAGGCAACGCACATAAGGAGGAGCCGGTGGTTTGGATAGAGCGTGTCTGGACCCTTGCTGGAGTCGGTCGTCAGCAGACCCCCTTGCAGACAATCGAAGTCACGTTATCGCAATTGACTGCTTCTATCCGGAGCAAACTCTGGACGTATCTCACCAACAAGGCATGTTTGGCTGCCACTCGGACTGTTGGTTGATCAATTCATCAAGAGCTGTCACAATAGGATATCTTTCGACATGTTTGCTCTTCAAAGCAAGCCACCAACAGGGGTCAAACCTGGTCAATGGCCCCACCCCTGCCAAACTTGTCACATTGAGCTTTGGACCTCTAACCAACCCAACAACCCTGTGACGGCGCGCCGTCCCGCCGCCGGAGGTTCGTCAGAGAACCAGCTTGGGAGGATAGTTCGCTCGAACTTGACCTCCCGTCAATGATGGCACATTTGATGATGATTCTCAACAATCATGCACAGAATGACAGCCATTGTTTCGGATTTTCATCTTTGCAGCTGAAAAGATCCTAGAAGATGGGGGAGTGCAGCAAGGTCCCGCACTACTGCAGGGCCAACTGACCGCTTGGGTCGATACGCAGGGGAAGACGCAAGGTCAAAGTCTCCTGAAGACTTTTCAACTGGAGCAACATCAAAATCTTCTCTGATTCCACTGCGGGTTTTGTATGACCCGTCCCGCCGGGACGGCATCGGTCGACCCATTGGAGAAGACCTGCGCATGGATGGGGATGGATCTGGGTCCGGATGCAACGGGCGAAGGCTCTTCCTGGTCAACCTTGAGGACGAGTCTTGCTGGGATTCTCAGCGGGCCGCCGGAGTACAAGCAACACCGCTCTTCTTTACTCTCCGTACGGAGTATTGAACTTTACCTCCATGTGAGAGTCGGCAGGGCTCTCACCGTCGCTTTCAGCGCTTGCTAGCTTTGGCTCTGAAGCGAGCCTGTACGGGCCGGAAGACAGGGACCAGGTGTGCCTGTCCCGTCCTTCGTACAACACCCACATCTTGTCAGGAGGTGAACCTCTCGGGTCTGCGGATCGACTGGCACGCCGATCATTCGCGAGCTCACCCTTATTTGGAACGTGATGGTCGAATGGCCACAAGCAAACAGGCCGGCTCGCCGTCCCTTTTCCGTGTTGATGAGAGAATTGCTTGGTTGAAAAGCCACTTCTGGTGAGCCAAAGAAGGTTCTGCTAGTGATTGCAAGCTACTGTACACAAAGTCTTGAAGAGGAAAAAGCCAGACGCTATTCATCTCCCAACACAATAAGCACGGCTCGCAACTTTACGCTAGAGATTTCTGCATCTGGCTACGGATCCTCCGACTCATCAAACGTTCCCGTACTGCTTCGTAAAAGGTAATGGCAGGCAAAGGAGCAGTTCGGTCCCGCGGCGGGCCGCCTTACACACGGACTGGGAACTGACCCGCCTCATGGATGTTGTCCCCCGCTCAGAGTCAACTCCGCCGAAGAGACAACAAAAGCAATCATGAGACGGTGATACGTCATGTTGTAAACCCGAGGCAACTAGCTGAGGTACGTTACGTTGGAGAAGACTAACGAACTCTCAGTCTGTCGCGTGCAGAATACTGTACCGTTTGGAAGCGTGGTAGTGTCTCGCTAAAACACGTTGTGGGTTGTTCTCAGTGCGGTTGCGAGCGTTGAAATTTCAACGGGCAGAGCGAGGACCCGAGGCCTCTAGGCAAAGCCGATAATAGAGGCTGGAGTTGGACAGATCGAGACTCGACGCCATGCTCCCACTCTGACCAACTGTGCGCTCTGTTCTCCACGAGCCATCTTGGACTCAGGGCGTCGGGGCCGGGGCCGGGGCGGCCGGGAGAGAGATCTCTGGTGGTAGCCATCAAGATCGAGGAAATTAACCTAACACCACCAGCACAGGCTGAACCTAGCTCCTGGGAATTGCCTTGACCAGGCATTCAGAGAAAGGGTGTGAGCCGCTGCCAGAACTGAGCATCACCACACCGGGTAAGGACCTTGTAGGAACGCTAGAGCAGGACGGAATCAAGTGTTGCTCTTCCGACCTCACGACGACAGCAGCGGCGTGTCAGCCCATGCTGTAGCGCGCGCCACCGAAGACGCGGCTCGTCAGTCTAAAGAACGGGAACTGCCCCCATTGGATGAGGTTGGTGATGGTACCTGAAACTCCGAGGCGCCGCGCGTGGCGCTTGATTGTCGACAGTTCGCTCCTCCGGGTTTTCTTTTTTTGGGGTCTCCATTGGGGATCTTCAGCCAAGTGCTCGTCATGTCATGGGCAAGCATGGAAGCAAGTGAGCACACACACCCCGGGGCAAGCAATGTGGCGTTGATTCCCGCGGCCTCAAAACGTTTCTGGCAACAGTGGCTGCCGTTTCTCGTGCTCGTAAGCCTCGGTGCTCGCAACTATCAACCAGAGTGCGGCCGCCTGGTGTGTGAGTCGAGACAACAAGCAAACCGATGAGACTGCTCGGACCCGATGCACCTAGATGGGCACGGGACAAGAAGGGGGCCGTGCCAGATGCAAGCAAAGAGAATCCAGATGCGAGATACGACTGCTACGGCACTTCTCGGTTATGGCTTCACCACCTTGTCACTTGTTGTTGCCGAAAGGACCAGTAATCCGGCATGTTGCAAGTTCAAGATATGGGGATGGCATCATCCGTGGTGCCGGCGCCGTTGAACCCAAATGGCCCAATAAGTGCCCAAGCTACAATACAGTATGGCCGAGAAGAATGCTCCTACGTCGGCCGCCAAGAGAGGCCGTTTACGGTGCTCAATGCTTGAGTTTGGTTGGCGTGCTAGGCCAAAACGGCTGCGGGCCGGGCTTGGACATTGACAATCAGATTGCGCAAGTCGGCTGCTATAGAAGAGCAAATTGGGTTTAACAATAGGCCCACCTATTGAGAAGATCTGCATTTTACGGCATCTCATCACCTCCGGGCTTCATTAAGAGGCTTGTCAGATGCCCAACGAACGAGCCAACCCCCACGAAGGCGGGATGTGGGTGGTGTGCTCAGCCAGCCTTTCTCTGCCGTGTGAGGGTGTGTTGCTCGCGCGACCAACCTTTGTTCAGCCATGCCATGCTATGCCATGCCAGATCCAAGATCAGCAGGGTCAGACGCGGCGCCGCCCATCATCCGGGGCAATCGAGGATCCCGTCCGGAGCGGTCACGCAAGAAGCTAATTACATGGTACGGCACGACAAGGCCGGTCGAGGATGTCGCGAGTTGGTGGGCTAATACGAGGCGCATCGTGATTCTTGGTTGTGCGAAAACCACGTCAAACTGCCGAGTCATATACAAGCTTGGACGGCAGTTCGTTGGGATCGACCGTCCAAGCTATCGAGCCGTCGACATGCATACAGTAGCGTGACCTCATTTGAATGATGGGAGGACAAAGCAAGAAGGTTGACTGCGTCCAACAAGGTTAAGGCAGAGGGTAGTATTCCATGACTACGGTGCAAGTATGAGACATGATGATAAAGCACACACGCGACGTGAGATGAGTCGGATACCGCGACTGCCGGAAGATAATTCTGCGTGGCCCATTCTGGAAGACATCCTCGGACCCATGATCGTTGTCTCACCCACGCCGCTGAAGACTATGACCCAACTTTCATGCTGGATATTCCCAAAACGACACGACCCGCGTCGAAGCCGGTCCTGGTGGTGCCAAGCCACGTCGGAATATTTCAGACAACTCGACGCCGACATCGGTTTGCAAGGCGATGAAGCTGGTGGATGATCTTATCAGATGCGATGTCACGTCAAGAGATCTAAAGGCACTGTGACTTCCGAATGCGTGGGGGCTTTGAGGTGTTTTTTTCTTCTTCAAGACTAACGTCGAGATGAAGCCCATGTGGTAATGAGACAGCTGTCTCTGTGTGCCGTTTCCACGCGCGGTTGCCGTCCCACGCGACGTGGGAGGACTTTACCGGACCATCGGGATTATTGTCGCCTGATGACTCGTGGGGAGACCCTAGGAGAGAGTTATGACGGAGCCGAGAGTGGTGAGGGTTTATGAGCCTTGTATCTCATCATCCCAAGTATCTGGAAGCGGGATCGCGACGCCGCAATCCTCTTGAGATGGAGCGTAGCATTTACGGACATTACGGTGCTCTGATGGCCCTTTGCCGGTGAGCATTCCGGAACTGGTCAGGCCGGCGAAGTGGGGCCATCCGGGTCGATGTTGCGGAGGAGCCGGCCGTTGTCATAATATGTCTGGTATGATTTTCAGGGAAAGGGGCTTTAGTTGAAGCTCGTGGGTTAATCGGTTGGACAACCGCAAATCTGGGACTACTCGCTCGGTAAGTTATTCCTGGGGGTTGCTCTCTCATCGGTGATCCTTTAGGGTTAAGGTCCCAGGCTGGCGGTTTTCTGACACGTCCTAGAGCTCCGCGATACACATCAATTCTCCTTTGGAGACCGAAGATAGGTTATGCTGCATACTGTTCGCATAGGGCTACAATCCACAAGAGTGCACCGCACCCAGACAAGGGAATCCATGGATTGAGTGATCCATAATTCGACCTTCTCGGAGATGGTGTGTCACAGAAGCTATCACATCAACCCTCAAAGCACGGGTCAAGAGGCGACAATTGCGCGAACTTGGTCACTGAATTTGACAAATCGAGGATACCACGAGCCGGATCCTCTGGCGGTCAAAAGACCATTGAGGAAGCGATCCAAAAGCAATGACCATGCGTGAAGAACCTGGAGCCGAAGGATTCAGCGTTGGTCCTTGTCGTCAGGCCATAACAGCAAATTAATTGGGAAAGCGATGCACCTGCGGCCCAGAGAAAAGCTACAAAGGTGCAAAGCAAAGCGGAAAAGGTCCACGAGGGGTCCTTCATGGCGTGATGAATGTCATCCTCCAGGAGGTTAAAAAAGCAATGACGGGAATAGCTGGCGACGAAAGCGAGTAGTACTCGGATCGCGTCGCGTCGCGTGTGCCTGCCTGCAACTGCAATGCAACACTTCAGGGATGAAGGATACGGGATACCGGTACGCTGAATCGCAGGCCTCTTTTGCTGCTGGTGTTGATGTTATCGCGTCTCCAACAGGCCCGATTGGCGATGACCGGATGTTGATCTGATCGCCACCACTGCATCCCCCGGTTCGTAATGATGGCCGAGGACACAAGACGGAGCATCTCATCCCAACTCTGGTCTGTCACCAGGGTCAGGGTTCGCCTCGCCGGCCTTATTCTGGGGGAGGCAGAGCACCGGCGCAGGTAGTTCCTCCAATGCGACGTGGTTGGAGCTACGAGGGCCCTGGAAGGTTTGGAGGGCCAGCATGGAATCCATGTCTCTCTATTTTACTTTACTGGGCGACCGTTGCGTCCCCACGTGGAGGGATGGCCATGTCAGGGAGAAGCCCGGGCCTGCTGTCAAAAGTGTCAATAGGGTTGCATTCTCTCGAGACGAAGACCAGATATGGACGCCTTGGGACTGCGGAAGTCTAGAAGCGGAAGACGAGAAAGACATGCTCGGCACGGGCGGGAGGGTATCAGCTTGAAAATCGATGCGTCAATCGCGTTTCTGCTGCAGCGGCAGCGGGGGCGAGGGTATTGTGTTCTGCATTGCACATTGGGCGATGAGACTGCAATTGAGGATTTCAAGAGGTCAGTAAGCTTCCTGCCCTTGCCCTGTTAATGCATAGCATGGTGCGAGGGTACGCGCGTTGTGCTTGGTCGGGTTCCTGCATAAATGTGAGAAAGCAGGGGGCCTGTCATTTTGGTGCATGTGAGTCCCCATCCCGGTGAAAAAGAGTGGAATGGATGATGTGACTGATCGACAGGAAAGAGGAAAGAGGAGGAGGGGAGAAGGCATCACGAGATGATTATCCCCGAAGAGATTGGGGGTCATAATCCAAGATGTGGTGGGAATGGCCTCACATACGCACGCGGGTGACACAAGCTTGGCCAATTGACATGTTGTTGAGGTGTTTGAGCTTGGACTGGACTGTGCAGTGAGCCCGGATCTTTTGCCGAATAGGCCATCTGGAGGGCTTCGATTGCAACTCTCTACTGCCACCACCCGCGACATGCATCTCGAGTTGGTTGTTGACATTCAAGGATCCATGGATGGATAAATGGAGAATCCCCGCATTCAACACAACGGTTGCAGGCAAAGCAAGGTAGACGCAAGGCCAACAACAACAGCAGCAGCATCATCCTTGAAGACAATGACATTCACAATTGCGACATACATTCAACTCGCATGTTCAGCTTGTCTTGCTCATGTGTCCTCTCGGAGCGCGTGTTATCCAACCGACGAGATCTGGGCAGCATGGTGGTGAGACATTGGTTGACTCGTGCGGAGAAAAGAGAGAGCTATTCTGCTGCTACTGACGATAATTCAAGATTAGATGAAAGAAGAGAGAAGTGATGAGGCCCTATAATCCGTACGCCTCATCACTCTTATCACATCGCATGGCATAGCGTCGCATGGCAGGGCATCGCAGTGCATGGCATGGCATCACCCCCTGGTCAGTGTTCTGGCTGCTACTGCACACTCCCCAGTTCAGTTCAGCTCAGCCTCGGCACCGATGAGCGGAAGCACGGCTGGGGCAGCAGTCAGTCAGAGACAGACATACAGGCAGACCGCTCTGTCTACCGCGTGTGCAGTGCAGATTCTCCATTAAAGCTATCTGAACATGATTTATTGGAAGTCTGTGCATCTTTCCCCCCCCCCTCGTATAGACAAACCGGGGCAGCTCCTCCGTCTGGGTCAGAGACAGACATGCCGACGCTAACGACGCCCCGTCTTCACCGTTGCAACGCCTTCTTTCGGCTGCAAGCCGGCCGTTGAAAGCCCAGAACGAGGCGAGACGAGACGAGACGAGACAACAAAGCAAAGCAAACGCCATTCTTTTCTCCCTGTGTCTTGAGTCGAAGGAATGAGATCTCGATCTTACTGAAAATGTCTCTGATAATGGTCTCTTGACCGATATTTGTCGTCATCAAGTTTACTCATGTGGCAACTGAGACCGGAAAGCGCCTTTGCCGTGGCGTCGGTACGCATTGCATTCTGCACAATTTGGTCTCTATCCCTATCCCTGTCGTCGCTCCGCATGCAAGATTCCGACCTCTTTGAGGAAAGGAAAGGAAAGCTGTTGGTCTCTGCTCTGCCTCTGCCTCTGCCACTCTCGGTCCCTCTCTTCATCGTCCTTTAAGCTTCAAGCCTCACTTGATCACTGCAGGGGATCCGTCAATTCTTTCCCCCCTGCCCTGCCCACGCTCGCTTTTCTGCTGGTAGCTTAGCTCACCTAGCGTAGGCTGCCACCAAAAAATTCCCTGGTCAACAACAACAAACCCCCTCCCCCCGTGCCCATCCTGGCCGCTGTCCTTCCGCATTGACCAACGCTACTACCTACATTGACCTTGGGGGGCCTCGAACCCATGAACATGCTCAAACGACAAGGCCCTCGATCCTTTTCATTCCGGCGGCCTGTCAAAGTAGGCGGGTATCTATCCGCCCAACCCGGTGGAGAGGAGGGACCGGATTCTCGCGCCACCTTGGGTATAGCTTTATGGTCAGAGGAAGGACCGGATTCATCTCACTGAGACGAGCCCTCGCAGGGTAAGGCAAGGCAAGGCAAGTGTCATCCCCTCTCTTTCTCAACTTGTTGCTTGGGCCCCGGCAGTGCAAGCTTCCGCGCCTGTGATGTCCCCCCCGCTTCGTGACACGATGATCGACCTCGCAAGGCTCTAGAAGAGGGAACGCTACAAAGGTCTGGATCGCGGTGTTGCGGGACCTGTGGACTCTGCTTTGGGCTCAAATACATGTCTATCAACTGGCCATAGTCTAAAGAACTTTTGTGAAGAGCGGTGACGAACACACACACACACACACAAGTTGATCCTATCTAGTTCCCGCCCGTCAACTCTCGAGTCTTCGTCATGTGGGGTTGACAAGGCGGGTTCTTTTTGAATAGCTTCGGCAGAGGGTTGCGGCCGAGTAAACCGACGACCGACGGGGGAAGCAGAGCCGTTAGCCTGGCGAGAACGAGAGAGAGGCCCAGCCAACCGGGTGATAACGACGGAATCGCCGCTTAACAGAGATGAGTGAGGATCTTTGGCGAGGGGGCGCAACCTCGCAGCATGGGTTATCGTCTCGTCACCAGGTTCTCGGGAACTATCAGGGGATGAAAAAGACGAAGAAGACACACACCCCTCCCCCTCCCCTCGGCGCCTCTTTCGGTACCCCAGGGGGAGGATTACGGCGTTCCCGTGATACCAGAGGGGCATTACGAGTCTATGCTATACCGGGTCGTGGTGTTGTTGCATCGTTTCCCCCAGGAAATCTATCTACTCGGCAGTTCTTTGATGATTGCGACTACAGGTACAGCACTGCGGCGCGCCGGTGAGGCGGTTTCTCATCATCTCGCCTCTACCACGTGTTTCAAAACGACCCTTGATCTACTTACTCTCGCGTAGGTTCTCGCCTCGTCTTTTGGTGAATGAAGTTTCCTGATATCCGGGTCAGGAGCTTGGCAGGGGGGGGATGATGGACATCTTACCGTTTCCTCCGTGTTAAGCTATATTACAATTAGGTGAGTATACGTTATATGTGTAAATTTAGACATGTGTGTGCGTGTACGCGGAGCCGGAGTATTATGTGCTCGCCGTTAATTCATGCTACTGACATGGAAGACGATTCGGTTCAGTTTCTTCTCTTTCGATACTTGTTACGGAAAGAGGTGGATCTTCGGTTGAAGTAGAACCATTATATTAGGTTTGGGTGCTACGTTTTGTTTGAACTTTTGATGGGAGCTTACTCTCTCGTGATTCTTATCAAGTAATCTCGGTGGTTGTTCATGCTATGAAGGTCCATGATTGTATATGGTGATGGCACGGGGTTTATGTCGATGGAGTAATCTCGTCAGACCGCGTAATGGCTCTGATTAGATTGATGCCCAATATTGTAGAGTTGATGTCTTGCGAGTCGTACTTGTCATCTAGTTTGTGTGGATGTTGGTGTTGATAGAGGAGGTATCGTCGTGGGCAACTTGGCTGTTGTCATTTATTCTCAGAGCCGGGACAGGAATTAAAGACCATTACTCTTTAGAAGTCTTCTTTAGCTGTTATCTGTGATTGTAAGTCAATGTGATTCTGTGTTCCCTGGTTCGTGTCTATAGGAGTCAATGTGTTGGGTTTGGTAGTCGGCGTGGAGTAGAAGGAAGACCTTTGGAACCAAGTTCATCTGATGCCCTGCTACTACTGTTCAACCTCCACTAGCAATGCAGGATCCTTGAATCTCGTCGGGAGTACTGTTCTTTCGTAAGTTACTGGTGTTGCGTCTTGCTGTCTGGTTGAGTGTTGTTCGTCAGAGGGTGGTGGTCTGCAACTGGGCTATATATCCACCACCAGCGCCGTTCAGCAGCTCCATAATGCTTGGGAATACTCAAAGGCGTATTTATATACATATTTATTCTTCATCTTGTCTTTTGAAGTCAAAATGTGCTTGGTCATGGATGGTCACCTCTTTGGTTGCGCTCAACAGAGGCACCAGTTCAGGTATAGGGTATGCAGGTTGACTGAGACTTGAACAACACAGTACCCGTACCTCAGTTATTGCGTATGGGCTCAACGGTTGCCTTTACTATGTAATCCTGCTGTATTGGGCACCGGGGGATAGTTCAGGTTCTATTGGATGATTGGTTTTGTGGATGTAATTTTTGCTTTGACAATACACATGCAAGACAAAACACTTACACATGACTTGCCTCTGATACGCTCCGATGCACACACAACATGCTTTCCTGGATGTGAGAGGCTTATTAACTTTATCGTTATTTTGGATGGTGCGCATTGTTGCGGCTGTATATAAACCTTGTTGTCGGTGTTGTCTATTGAGGCTTGGATATAAAGCTTCAGGTTCCGCCTCTTTGTATTGTCTCTGCGACACATGGGACGCTGTACCTACAACCCGTCAACGAGCCACACAACTTTGGCAAGTATCACCTAGACTAATTCGGTTGCTGCCCGCTGCTGATCGTGCAGAACTCGATTTAATGCACAACCATAGGAGACACCCATTGCGCAATCATTCTACCGCGCAGTAGTCTGTTGGGCTATTGGCTTGCTGACTTTCAAGCTGAGAGCTGTCCTCAGGAACAACCAAGCCATTCACGTGAGAACTGCCCAAGACACACGAGTTACCGAGATAAAATAATTCATGTGTCTTTGCTAACCCTTTATAGTCCTGAATTGTCTCGGTCGTTGGTTTTCCTACCCGACAATAAGGGGTGTGCATGTACAGTGTGCACGTGCGTCGAGCACAGTCCAGTCCACGTCATCCATAGTGAAGCCGTGCGCAACAGAGCCGCTAACAGCACTGTGCGAGGCCCGCCGCCCCCTCGATAAGTCCCAACGGCCCAATATCTTTATCGCAACTTTGGATTCGCTGTCCTTGGCCCTTGGGCAACTTTGGTTTTTTTAATCGCGGGATATGGAAGCGTCACCTCTCACCCGCCAGACTCCGCCGGAGGTCTTTACTCCAAAGATCATTCAGCTGTATGATTCTCTGTTCAAGGTAAGTTCTTTCTGTGGTGTGTTGTGTGCCCTGGTTGAAGTCTAACTTGTTACGTGCAGGTAGCTATCATGCCTCCCACCCCCTGCACACGCGATGCGCCGACGACTGATCGACCAACTTTCCTTACGCTAGGATGACTTTGACGAGGAAAAGACTGAAGGCTTCTGGGCCGAGTTCTTTCTACTGCGACCCGATCGAGCGGCCCTGCGACGACTACTGAACGAGCTGAGTCCGAGCGATGTGCTGCAGTTTGAGGTCCGAACGAGGGAGCTCTTTGCGAAAGCTATAGCTTCGGTCAAGGGCGGGAATAGCTTTGCGCAACTACATGCGCTAGACGTGCGTTGAATACTGTCGCCTTGCTACCGGAAAACCGAGTCTAACGTCGTCTAGACCCTCAGCGTCTTCCTGTCATGCCTCCTATCCAAGCGATACCCGCACCCTAGCTCCGATATCATGGTTCTCCTCGCCGGCCTCGACCACATCGACAACGTCTTTACCGACTTTGTCGGAGCGCTAGAAAGTATAACTAGGAATGGAAAGGACTGTAAGGTTCTCCAGGCGCATTGGGGGGTATAGAGCTGACTGGGTAGTGGAAACACGATACAAGGCCATCGAGGTGTTGCTTGCTGTCACGGCGGGGGCGTATCAGACAACTCTGTTGACTTACCTCATCCAGAGAGATCTATTTCCCTCGGTTATGAAGGTGTGTATGGAATCAGAGGAGACAAGGCGTGATGCTGACAGGATACAGTTTATCCAAGACTCCGAATCATCCAACCAAGTCCTCGAACCGTTCACACTTCTTGGCCTCCTAGCAAACTACAACAAATTCGAGTTCCAAAACCCGTACCAGCTACGGCTAAACGACTTTGTAAACGAGTCCGCCATCCAGAAGATTGTCAACTGTATAGGACAGTCGTGTCAGACTGTGCGGTCTCGGTACATCAAGATACAGGATGATTTGCCTGAAGGCTGGACCTTTAGTGCGACTCTTAACATGCTTGGACTCGGGGCGATTGCTCCTGGGCCTAAGCCGGTGAGAAAGCCCGTTTATGATGTAGAAACTGCCAAGGCTCTGTTCACAAAGTTGTAAGTTGACATGATCATCCTCCCTTCGAAGATAATTGAACTAACCCCTTGCTAGACCAGAGGAAGAGGCTGCCATTCTTCTGGCAACATATGACTTCACTCACGCAAACAAGCTGTTTTGCTTTAATCTAGTGACGATGGGGGCTGACAAAGGGGCTGAGCAGCCCATTGCCAGCTATCTTTCTCTCACCTCCTATCTCCTCCAGCACGCATATCTGTCACCCCGTGCTACCTACTACGCCCACCTCAACCTCATGGTGTTCCGTCTCCTCATCGAAGATCCCGTCATCTGCAAACGAATGTGCAGTGAAGACTCGAAAGTATCGGTGCGCCTGTGCCGACAACGGCAGCCCTATCTCCCTCTGGTCAAGGGTGAGAGAGTCTTGGCTATCTCACTACTCGACACCATGCTTGACGGCATCAATCATAATCTCCGTCGACGTCTGGATGTCAGCCTCTACTCACTCTGCTTCGGCATCATGCTCCGCGTCATCTCGTACCTCTCCCGCACACGCACCCGTCTTGAATACCACTGGCCCGAGTTCTTCCGCTCCCTGCTTTCCATCGTTCGCTTCTTGGCTACCTACACAGCCGACCTGAAGGATCTACCACACATCGATACCCTTCTTGACCACGTTGTTAATCTCATCGCGCTGTCTCTATCTGCTGGTGAAGCCTTCCTTCCAACACCAGCGGCGTACGACGACCTCTTCTACAAGGTAGTAGAGTCAGGCGAAGTGTTGACAAAGTTCAAAGAGAACTACAGATTGGGAAACCGCAACACCAACTCAATCGACACTCTCATCAACGTCAGCGCACACTACAACCAGCTGCTGTCTGAAGGTGGTGCGGCGCGACGTAAGCCTAGCGGGTTGACGACGCAGGAGGTGACAGAGGTGATCCGGCAGGGGTACGAGACGCTGAGTATCCAGGCAAAGGAAGGACTGGACTCGTGGGAGAGGTATCGGGAGGCGGATGAGAGGACGCTGCTCAAGAAGGTGGCGAGGGCGGCGGTTGGGGATGTGAGGGTCATGGTTGAGCGGTAGTTGTGTGTAATCGAGAGGTTCTAATGTTGATTATGAGAAGCATGCCAATGATCTGAGTCTATCTAAAAAATGCGTCGACGTCTACTTTGCTCGTGTAGCCTAGAAGTGCCTTGCCGCCATCGGCCTTCACGTTGCCGACCTTGACATTTATGTCGCCTTCTGTGCCATTCGTGTTGTTGATACCCGCCATGACACTGGCTGAGTTGAGCATCTCCACATTTCCCAGTTCTATTTGTCTGCGATTCTCGTCGACCTTGGTTTGGAGAAAGGCTAGGAGATCTTGGTATCCCTTTGCTAACTGGGCTCCTCTCTGGATGTCGGCTGCTAAGTCTTGGCCTGTTGTCTCCCCGTTTCTCGACTGGATCTCGGTGGAGCTTTGGCTTGAAAGTAGTTGAAGCTGCTTGAACTGCTCCATGGAAACTATACTGTTTGGGGGTGAGTTTGGTGTTGTGATAGCTCATGTGGGACTACTTACAGGTTTGCGCCGTTGAGGGCTAGGCTGATGGTCGACTTGCACACATTAAGCTCACTGACAAAGGCCACAACCCTATCCTTGGCTAGGAACCCAACATTGACCCTGTCCCTGCGAGACAATTCACCTTCGCTAGAGTGCCTAAGCCAATTCTTGAGTTCGTCGTGAAAGCGACCACATACATCGCTACAAGCCTTGAGAGTGGCCTCAATATTCCCGGCGCGAACAATGTTGTAGAGCACAGGCTGCCAGTCAGTCTGGTCCAGAGAGGTTTGAAGATTCTCGATGACGAACTGGACGTTGTGAAGCTCTGTTTTGGCGTTGGCGATGGTCTGCGGAGCGTCCTTGATGCTGCCCAGGTCGTCGGCGAGGACACGGACGGCGTGGAGGGCTATTGTTGCGAGGCTTACTGCCGCTGATACAGTTCCTACCATTTCAGCCATTGGGGAAAAGAGGCAGAGGGTTTGATGGCCTTTGAGGTGGCACCGGGGGTAGTGATGAAGAGTCGTATATTAACGCCAATGGATGTTGCGATCGAGATGGAAGATAACTGCTGAGCTGGGTGAATATTACTTTTGAAGAGAGGATCTGCCTTGATGCCTTGGGGTTGCATGCCGTGGTAGCCAATCAACTATCATGATTTGACGCCTACGTGACCTGTGAGGCCTCAGCTGAAGACTTACCTAACTCCATGTCTGGGCTGAGAATCAGGCTGTGAGGCTTGGAAGGAAGTCCCCTCTGACATCTTCGTCCTTCCATCCTCGAACTTCACGAACTTCATTCTTTCATCCTTGAACTTCTCTTCTCCATCTACGAATCGAACCTGAACCTCACTATTATTGCTTATATGTTGTCTTTTGTCTGACGCTATGAGCGCAGGGGCATCTGCCAATATCGCCGTCAATATTGGCGATGTCAACTTGGGTCCTGGGGCTACGGCCATTCTTGGCACGAACAATGTCGGTTCAGGTGCGTTGAGAGATGTCCTTTCGCATCCTCTAGCTAATTCAAGCCATGGGTAGACGCCATGACGCAGAAAAAGACCGTCCAAGAGTACAAGAACATCCTCTTCGTCTCGGAGCCGAGCTCAGTCCGCGCCGAACTCATCAATACTAAGGGAGACCTGACAGAAGGAACATGCCAGTGGATTCTACACAATGAGACCTATCAGTCATGGTTGGGTGCCCAAGACTCGGGTCTCCTTTGGATATCTGGCGGACCTGGAAGGGGAAAGACAATGCTGTCCATCTTCTTGACCCAGGAGTGGGAGTCTCTTCCCTACTGCGTGTTCTATATCTTTTGCGGAGACAAGTCCACTGGTGACGAAGTCACTGTCATGAGGTCTTTGCTCTACCAGGTCCTGAGCCAGGTTCCTAGCATGGTCGACCACGTCGGGGACTGCTTGGGAACAGGAGAGAGAACTAAGCACACCCTTTCATCCCGTGGAGATTTATGGGCCATTTTTACGAGCATGCTGAAGGATCCCAAACTAGGGCCCGTCCTTGGCCTGATCGACGGCCTCGACGAATGCAACCGAGACTCGACCCGCTGGCTCCTAAACAACCTACGACACGTGTTTGACAAGAAGGCAAGATCGCGATTGTTGCCCTCAGAACCATTCAGGATGGCTGTAGTTAGTCGAGACATGGTTGGCTTGCGAAGCTATCCTCGACTGAATCTCGAAACTAAGACGGACGTTATTGAGGAAGATGTCGCACGGGTCATCGACGCCAAGATGGAAGAGCATGACCTCTTCTCAGAGTTTGACGATGACTTCATCACAGAGGTTAAGAAAACTCTCCGCCGCCGCTCCGATGGTACCTTTTTGTGGGTTGGCTTTGCTATCCAGGAGCTCCTGTCGGTTGAGACAAAGACAGAGATGCGGCTTGCCCTGGATGCGATTCCACGAGACCTTGGCGCCCTGTACTCCAAGATTCTTCTTCGGATCAAGGGCCCCATGAGAGAAAAGGTGGCCCAGCTCCTGCATTGGGTGACTCTGGCGTGCTACTCTCTGTCTGTGGATCAGCTTGCTGCAGCGTTGGGTGTCAATGCTCAGACCATTCGCGACCTGGTGACCATATCAAGGTCACTCTTGACATTAAGTAAACGGGAATATAGCAGCGAAGTTGTCGTCAAGCTCATCCACGAGTCGGTGAGCGACTTCTTGAAATGTGAAGCAAACAACAACATTGTACCAACCCCAGACTTCCGAATCGACGTTGAAGAAATGGAACTTCAGATTACCCAGAGGTGCCTAAGCGAACTAGAGGCTCTCTTTTGCCGCCCGTTGGCACAGGGTGGCATATCATGGAATCGCTTCTCTGAGTATGCCGCCTGTTTCTGGCACCACCACGCAAGACACTGTGGCGAGAGTCTTGAAAGGCTGCTTGACTCAGATATCGCCTTCTTTCAGAGTGAATCCGGTCGGCTGCTCCGATCGAGGTGGTGGAATGGCTATGAACGGTTGATCCGTTCTGGCTTTTACCACCACATTGGAAGCACCGGCCTTTCCCTTTTACATATGTGTTCGGGCTTAGGGTTTCTCCCGTTGGTCAAGAGACTGCTTCGAGACATGGATTTGGCAGGAAACCAGGTTGATGATCCTGATTCCGGAGGCTGGACCGCGCTGTGCTACGCTCTTGTTTGTAGACATGCAGTAGTGGCACAGTTGCTAGTTGACCATGGAGCTTCACTGACACGAGATATTTACGAGGAAAACTGTGGCGGAGAAACTAGAAGCTTCAAGCCAATTCACAAGGCGATGGAACTTGGTGCAGAAGTTGCAGAGCCCTTCTTGAAGAGGGCACTGGAGAGCATTACCCCCAACCCTCTACCACCATGGCCATCGTCTCGCAATACCGCTCTAGAACGCAGTCTATTTTTTGAAAGCTGCTTCACTTGGAGACGAACGGCTTGTTCATATTATGTTCTCCAATAGTGCCACTCTGGACAGCCATACAGCCCTGCTGGCTTTGGAGCGTGCATTGTGGCAGGACCGCAGCCTTGCGTTCATGGGGCTTATGCTTCAACACTGTCCCAGCACCTTTGATCTAGACCCGCTTGTGGTGTTGAAGGGTAACCATGGAGTCTTCTACAGCCGGCTTAAAACACTTCTTGGCCATGGTATGAATCCCAATAGCGGTAGCGGAAAATGCGCTCTGTTGCACCGCGCTGTCAGCTTCGGTTCAGATCTTGTGGAACTTCTTCTGGACCGCGGCGCTCACCCAAACGCTTTAGATGACAATGGAAAAACTCCTCTTTTCCGTGCTTTGGAATACGGCAACATTGAGGCAGTCGCAATGCTCTTGAATCATGGAGCTGACCCAACTATCAAGGATACACATGGCAATACCACTCTCCAAGTGGCGGTTAAAGCCCGAAACACCAGAGGCGTCGAGTTGCTTCTCCAGAACGGGCTGGATGTGAACGCCAGAGATAGCAATGGGAGAACAGCACTCGCATGTGTGTTAAGCTCGGGGGACTTTCCAATTGCAGAGATACTCCTCGAGCACGGTGCCTACCTCGATGCCAGAGACGAAGACTGTGGCAGAGGGGACAACTCTTGTCGTGAGCCAGGCGAGGATTTTAGGCCAATGAAACGGTTTATACATCCATTTTCATTCCTAATCGCTGTTATGGATGGACATTTCCGGGTTGTGCGGCTGTTTTTTCGGCATGGTGCTGATGTCAATGCGCAATTTGGTCCGGTAACTCTGCTCAAGACGGCCATCTCGAATCGACATGTCGACATGGTACGAGTGCTACTTGAACATGGTGCTGACCCCAATCAGAAAGTTCAAGCGTTCGATCGTCGGTTCTTCAATGGGAGATCTGAATGGGAAATGACTCTGCTGGACTGGAACCGATGGTGGGACGATGAAGAAAGGGATCAGATAGCTGAGCTGTTGCTTCAAAAGGGTGGTGTTTATAGCTGAGGGAGAAGAACGCGCTGGCTGAGGTTCTGGCATTCATTGTGTGCTTTTCAGGAGGAACTGGAAAGCAAGTTAATGTCAGAAGAGTCACAGCCTTATGCGCTCCCTTGCTGATAGACTTATATAATGTCTAGAGAAGGCCGAATAGCCGTAGCGCGTTCCCCTATTCCCTCTGATGTTTGAATGCCTAGGTGAGTTCTATTGAGACCCCGTGAACTTAAGCCCTGGGGGGAGCCCGATTCACATGTACTATGGGACTGTATTTTATTACATCAATGCCTCATCTAGTTTATTAAGATGGTATTAGCAAAGTTGCCCACCTTTTCTCACTTTATCTCGGTTATCTGTCCCTTTATTGCCTGAATCTCCTCCTCAAGCAGCTCCACTCCAAACCACTCGCTCAAAGCCTGTACCCTCTCCTCCTCACTCCGGCACTCCTGCACGACCCTCGTCTTCCCTCCAAGATTCTCCTTGACGAGATTGTCCACAAGCATCCGCTTTTCGAATACCTCCTGCTGATGACCCTTCATTGCCTGACCATCTTTGCCATCGGTGGCCGCTCTTCACAGGAACTTGACGATGCACATCGAGGTCAGTGCAGAGCTGTCTGGGCTAACCGCTGTGAAGCAATTGACCACGTTAAAGTTTAGGGGCAGCCATTCGACCGCGTCGATGAAGCTGTAGAAGGTCCTACAGGGCTGGGTGTCACTGTTGCGGCACTGGTACTGCCATACACTATGCTCCGGGGGGCGCGAGACCTGGCCAAGGATGAAATCACGGATGAAGCGGGCGTCTTGGGTGTCCCTGTTGCGAATGTATGACTCTTCCTCAAGCAGCATCAGCTGTGTTGGTTCATCACCGCCGAAACATATATCCGTCATTCACCAACACGCATCTGGGAATGTGACGATCTGTACAATATAACCCACAAACGCATAGTCAGTGCCAAAACCCTTGCCAGCAGCGAGGGTGTCCAACGTTGCCAGCACTGGAAATCTACCAATAGGATACATTTGGAAACCTAGATCGCGGGAGCATGAAGAAGAAATAAGAGGTTACTCTCTGGGCAGTGACCGCCTCTGCCGCGACAGTGGCTCACAGCCTTGGAACAGGGGGAGTGATGAAGGACCAAGGTTTCGTAGGGAACTATCGATATCATGTGCGTATGCACAACGGGCGATACTTCTAGTCTTACCCCGCCATGCGCCCTTGGATTTTGTGCCTTTTCTGCTCTCTTTCTTCACCTCTGCAGAATAGCTGGATGGGACAAAGCCTTAACTCTTGCCCTCTCCCTCCTCTATCTCTGTTCATTCTCGCCGCCTCAACCCCAACTATCGCTAACCATGACTTCTTCACCATACAAGTTGACAGCAACTCAGGCGCTTGAGCTTCTCAAGAACAACGACATCACGGTCGAGGAGTATGCCCTCTCTCTCTTGCACCGCATCAAGGAGAATGACGGTACTGTCAAAGCATGGGCGCATCTTGGTAAGCCTTTCCCTTCACCCACTGCTGGCCCGTCTGTAAATTGTGATCAGTGCTAGTGCTAATTACACATCAGACCCCGACTTCGTGCTCAGCCAAGCACGAGCTCTGGACCAGATTCCCGAAGACCAGAGAGGGCCTTTGCATGGACTTGCCATAGGCGTCAAGGATATCATGGACACCAAAGACATGCCTACGCAGTATGGCTCTCCCATTTACCAAGGG
>JABCKC010000637.1:0-11463 GCA_013186395.1 Fusarium papillatum | reverse complement strand
GCTGTGCAGCGGCGATCTCTCCAGGATCAACTCTATCTGTACAGATACCGAGAACACGATGCGCTCTGTACACGACATGCTAGGGAGATTCCCGGAGCTCTCACATATCAATTTCTCTCTGTGCGACTCTCACGGCCTTCAGCTTCTGATTAAAGATATCCTTCTTCTTCCCTTCTTCGAGAATCTCTTTAATAATGCCAGCACCCTGCTCGTGTTCTTCTCACGGTCTAAGTTGCAATTACAGAGATTGAGAATGTGCCAGCGCGCAAGGTGGGACGGAGTAACTCGGGCGCTGATCAGAAGGTACCGCTAAATTGTCAGTTGCGATTGAGAAATCAATATACTAACCTGCTCGTCTCGAACAGTATAATTACACGCTGGGGCTCTCAGTACAATTCTTTCTTCTCCCTCCTCCGCTCTCGAGACCCTGCCAGAGACTGGTCTGTTCGAAAGGATGTACGGGACGAGTTGCGATCTCGGGATTGCCCCGTTCTCCTGCCTGAAGCGGTTCGGATCATCAAGGACAGCAGCTTCTGGCTAGAACTTGAGGCTGCCATCGCTGTGCTGAAGCCGGTGAACGACTTCCAACACGCTTCTGAGGCTGATGGGGCGGGAATCTCACACGTCGTAAATCGTTGGCTGCAAATCAAAAGCAAATGGGCTGAGATGAGAGAGGCTGATCAGTTTCCTGGTATTCCGTGGGGCGATATTGATGCTATATTCAAGGCTAGGCTTGATAAGCAAACCCGATACAACAGGTCCAAACTCGAAACTTCCGCCTAGCGTCTTTGCACGCGTACAAGAATATTTGCAGAAACATCTGGAAAATGACGACGAGTATCACCGTGCCCTCTCCGAATTCACACATTTCCGAATGCGTACAGGCGGCCCGGATGGCTTATTCAACAAGCACAGCGCTGTATACGACGATGGCTTCAAGCCAGCAATGGCGTGGCAGTGCCTCCTCAACCAGGGCTCAATCCTGGCTAGAGTGGCTGTCAAGGTGATGAACACGCTTGCAAACTCGGTACCTTCAGAACGAAGTTTCTCTGCTATCAGTTTCATACACACGAAGGCTCGAAATCGCCTTACACCCGTACACGCGGATATGCAGGCCTTCATTTTCATGAACGACCGCGTATTAGACCGCATTAAAGATCAAAAGTACGCGCATAAAAAGCGGTGGGTGGATCTTGAGGAGAAAGACTGGCTGGAACTTGAAGATTCGTACCTCGAGTTGTTTGTGAACGCGCAGGGTAGGAAGGTCTGGATGGATGGCATGATGGCCTCTAGTAATGGAGATTTCGAGTAGGAAGGTGTATTACAGTCGACAGGTGATATATTGGGGTTTGGTACTGAAGTAGAATCAGTGGTTGGAGACTAGAGTGACGGGAAACCAGGACTGTACGAATGCTCGCACTCAACTATTACCTAAAAAGGAAGGAAGAAATTTATATGGTACAATTTTGTACGTACAGAAAAGTTGTACGTACGTACAGGTGCCCAAATACAGTACATCTGTACGTACGTGTATTTCTGTACACATCACTAGTTGGAATGAGGCAAGGATCACAACCATCGTGAACTTATTCACGATGACCGTTAACGACACCACTAGTGTCAGGCAGCAGGATGATGCCTATGGTACCGGGATATTGAATATAGGTATAAGAGACCGACCTTCGTCAGACCGACGTTTAGACACGAAAGCAGCTCAATTCGATTATTTCTTCTGGCCACTCCTGTTGTTGCACCCCTTGATCCACTCTCTTTTGAGGAATGGGATTCACCCTCAAGTGCGGGCAGCAGTTGATCCGAAATTGGTCAAGAGACACCACGACAAATGAAGGCAAGGTGGCCATCTTTGGCCGGTCTATCGGCGGAGCCCGCCGGGTCTTCATCTGAGGTGTATGTTTCAGCATCAATTTCGCATGAGGCAACCGCATGCTCCAGATTCACTGAGTTCCTTTAATTCACTTATTAAGATAATGAATCGTGATGTGCATCAAATGAGGTTTCGGCTGCGTATCCGTTGAAGTATCGGTCTTCTTCCTATTCAGCGGTCCTCCCGTGTCGATGAAGCAAGCAACGTGATTAGAGTGTAACACCTCTAGAAGGCCCTCGTGCCGACTCTCATGGCATTTTTCTCTTTCCCAATAATCTGGACGTGGTCCTCATAAAACTGGAGCATCTGGGTCCTGTCAGCACGGAAACCAACAAGCTAATTGTGTGACAAAGGGATGGGCAACCTTCTGCGGACACTTCTTGTAGATGATCTCCGTGTCATGCTTGGTCTTCTGGCCGTTCTTCCAAATAAGATAAACGATCAGCTTTCCATTGTCGTCTTCCTCACAAGCGTCTATCCTCTCAATCTCATCCTCCCACAACCCCGAGGGGGGGCTCCATTTCTTCGTTGTCGCAAGCAACGTCTCATCGGTAACATGCGCCTTGTTTTGTCGCAATAGCTTGGGCCTTATGCCGAAAGTGCCATTTGTCGTCCGTATACGCCTTTTGGTCTTGGCCGCTATGGCTGATTCCTCGAAGATCTTGTGCCTCCCACCTATCGTGTCAAAATACTCATTGAGAATCTCGTCACCCGATACCCTTAAAGAAACGCGCTGGTAAGAAAATTGAAGGATAAAGCGGAGATGCCTAGTACGTACTTGAGATTCTCCTCGGGTTCCCAAGTTAAGTCTTTCTTGCTCTCAAAGCCCTTCCACTTAACCTGAAACACGAGATTGCCCTAAAAAGATGTCAGTCATGGACGCAGCTACCGTAAGCTTTACGAAACACGGTCACATTTTTATCAATCCTGTGGTTCTTGATCGTCTCTACAATAAAACTGAGATTCGTGAGTATCATATGGAGGTCGTGGCAGACAAACAGCTTACAGGCCATCCTCAAGTTCGCCATCAACTTCCTCTTCATCACTTTCGCCCGTGGTAACGCCTTTAGGAGCTTCGACTCTGTCATCCAGCAGTGAGCAGTCTGAGGTGGACCTTCGGCTCCCATGAGTGAGACCCGTGAATTTGCCCTCATTCGAAGGCTTGTCGTCGCTAGGCGCTGCAGGATATTAGCTCTCGCCTTGTCCGTCATGCGGCAGGAGCTGGCGTTGCGTTGGCAGGATTGGGTTTGGCGCGCAAACGCGACGCGCTCTCCATGTTGCATTGTGGCAAAACATTTGGGAGAGGTCGATGAAGGTGATTCTAAGGAGACAGAATCTTACCTGGAGGCATCCTGGGAACGTATGAATTGCGCGACTTTGAAATATTGCGGTGCCTCCCAAGGTGGAGCTCCCAGTATTTGGGTTTTGTTATTCACAGAGAATTAGCTCTCAAAAGGACAGATGATTCACGCAAGGCGGCAGCCACAACTATGACAGAGCACCTTTCCAGATCTGGGCAAGGCGGGTCGTAGTGTGGCACAGTGAAATCACAAGCTCTCGCTCCGCTGACTAATTGACACGTGACGCATGGGGCAGCAACTTACGGCTGCCCGGGTGGCGAGATCAACGCTCCGACCCTCGAACGAAGCAAATTCGAATAAATCGATATTTCTTGAAGAAGGTGACTAAAAGACGCTCCGACATGGACGTGTCGGCTTCATGACTCGCAACAACCTCGCAGAGCACCTGCCTGGCTGTTGAGCGACCAAGGCCGCTACAGGCCTGCAATACCACCGTTTCTGAGGGGCAGTGATGCCTCCCAAACTGGCTTGTCCCAGACACAGCGTGGTCAAGGGCTCGAAGGGGCGGTGGGGGGAGGCCTCTGAGCGACCCAACGGAAATAACACAGCTGTAACACAACTAAAGCTTATACCCAGGCTTCGATGACACAACGACTCTCCAGAAGGTTTACAACCATAACAAATGAGTACAACGATATGAGGCTATGAGTGATGGTTGCAAGAACACAATAAAATAATACAGCAGGGGTGGTAACACAACAAGGGTGTCCCAGACACAGCATTCAGACTCTCAAGAACGACGACGCTTTCAAACTGAACCGTCTAATCGACTTGACGACGAATCACATTTAAACGACGCGCCGTGTCGACTACACCTTATTGGGCGGGCGGGCTTGGCGCGAGGTTTCAGGATACGGACCAGGTGATAGTGCAGGACGATAACCCGACAAGATGTATCTACCAGGCGCACTAACCTCAGTAAGTAAGTAAGTACCTGGGTGCCGTAGAGACAATTCAAACTAATTGGGTGTTTCCAGGTACATGGAGCCCGGAGCCTCGCAAGACACAAAGCCCACCACTGAAAAAGGCCCGGGCTCCGGCCCCGGTCCGAACTCTTCGTACGAGCAGCCCCGATTTCCCCCAACATCCCCTTATCCGCTTTCGCCAAGGTTGAAATCCATTCCTCACCACGAGTGCCCATCACGCCCTCCACTCGCTCAAGCATGACTGGCACCAAGAGAAAGCGACCGTGTGGAGTCAGCCCGATGCCGTCTCGTCTGCCGCCCGAGGCTGTCATCGACATCTCATCCGACCCGGACTCAGAGAAGCAGCCCCTCCCTAAGGCGCAACGATTCCAGTTAGCCGAGGATATTGACTATGATGATGGATGGTTTCATGCCAGTCTCGGACCTAAGCGATGGCGAGGAAGATGGGCCACCGCCCCAAGAAAAATGTCTCATCCAAGGAATTTCAGCGAATGCCATGGACAAGTCGGATACCGAGCCTACGCTGTGCGAGGAGCAGCAAGATGTCGTCGATCGGATTCTACGCGGCCGTAATGTCTTCTACACCGGCTCTGCCGGCTGCAGGTCTGTGCAGAACCAACCTAACGTCTAACTTAGGCCTCACTACCGGTCGGTATCCGTTCGCTTAATTCGTCTGATCCCATCTCAGCCCGTACCATCTCCACTGGCGATGTGCTTCCCACGAAGTCCCTCTCTCGCGGCTTGGAGAGAAGCATGATGCTGTCAAGTGATCTGCACCTCGACAGTTGAACGTACGGACTGTAGGGGTCACACTAGCATGGAACCAGCAGGCCGTCGATGCTCGCGGTTCTTGTCCCCGTAGTTTTAGAGCGACCCGGCCTAACGATCTTGCCTGCACTTTGTAGGCCGTACGGACAAAGGCCGGAGCCCTTGCGGGAAATGTCATGTTGCTGCCATGGAGGGCTTTGTCGGCATCGATCCGATTGCCCGGGTAGGCTTTGTCTAGAACAACTCCCACTGTCTCATATTTAGCACCGTTGACGAGTTTTAGCCTTTGATGCATGTTCTGTCCTGGTTCACCACAACGACCGGCATGTCGGGGACAAACAAGTGTGAAATCATGCAAACAATCCATTGGTAACCTCCCCACCAAGGCGATACGGTATCGCCAGACCGCTCCAGGCGTATCTGTACTGCAACGCGGTACATCATCAAATACTGTTGGAATGAAAAGATGCAAGTTGCGTGATTCATCCTAAAAGTGCAGTAGGGGAATTACTATTTATGTACAGTGCACAGGCACGATCTCTTGTAGAATGTTCTTCCTTCCCTTCTTTGCCACCATCTTGTTTGTTTGTTTGTTTGTATATTTTTCGTCCCAGGTAGTTATTGACCGCAAAAAGTCCCCTGCTGAGGCACAGGACGTGCTGAGCTAAACTGTCTACAATTGCTGTCGCATTTGACTCCACCTAAAATACCCGCGATGTCCACTCGCATCAACGAAGAGCCTCTCGAGCTCCTTCCCCCGAGGGCACCTCATCATCTTGGATGTCAAAGCAGGTAACTCAGGACATATCCCTATGCAACTGCGATTCCTTCTAGTTCATCCAGCATATCATCGGCACCAAGGCGCATTATTCTCAAGAGGGCATCCCGTCGGCGGGAACGAATCCCTCTCCGGCCTAGAATTCTCTTGCACGGATAGATCAAGTAGCCTTCCACACCCCAAGGTAGGAAAGTCCATGTTCTCTCAGATCGTTAGTAGCTGTGAGCTGAGCCGTGCATCCTTGGGGATGACCCCTGCAGGAGAAAAACCCAAGGCGGCCAGAGCTGTACCTACTCGGACTCATCGGAACTCGAGGGACAGGCAATGGCAAGTAAACATTAATTGTATCTAAAACCTAGTCCCGGTTACACTAACCAAAATGCCTTGTTCCTCCCGGTCGGGAATTCGCCGTAGGCACAGAGCGTCTGATCATGGTAGTACCGGGTACAGGGCGGAAGTGTTGAACCGGGTTGGCAGGCTGAGTCCAGTTCGGGCGACAGAAATTGTTACAGGCATGCTGACTAAAGAACGAGTTGATCCCGTCGGGACCAAGATCAGTGACGCCGTACTCGCGGTTCCGGGACAGGATCACGGGGTCAGAGAGAACGATCTCGTGCTGGTAGATGCCGCCTTGGAGGTCGCATAGAACGTAGTTCCCGCCTGAGATATGGTAACTGAAGTGGCTGAGGGCTTGCATGACCTCTCCCCATGACCTCGAGTCGTCGTTCCATCCGGTGTTGCTGTTGAACTTTTGGTAGTTTTGGATGAAAGGCTCGCAGAGATGTCTTTGACCAGCCCACTCGTCATCACAATCGTCGGTGAAGTACCATACTTCAGATACGTTGATTTTGACAACTTTGTTGACGATGTTTAACTGATTGAATCTGTTGACAATCTCCAAAGCCTTGCCCACGGCCTTGATGTCGAGAGCGAAATATTCGTCTGAGAAGACTGCGCCCGTCTTGAACCATTTGACAACACATGCTTGACCCTGGCGTGGACCTGAAGTGTACTTTCCCTTGGCAACCCAGCGGAAAGCACCTTGGGCAAAGGGATTCTCCAGGGCAGATGATGGAACAGAAGCCAAGCCGGAGTGGTTGTATCTGCCGCCGTCAGACTCCCTTTCGGATGGCGTATCGAAGGGGTGCCCATGGACGAAGCTTGCACATCGCGACACGCCGGGGCCCTTGGAGTACTGGTTGGCCGTGTAGGATGATTGCGGGAGATTGCGGCCGCAAGCGGCACATATGCGACTCATGGTTGGTTGGAGTGTACTGTTGGAGTTATGATGGAAGAGGAGGCGCTGAAGTGCAACTCAAAATTAGTCAGTCTCCTACAGGCACTGTGGCAGTGCGGAATAAATACTTACCCGTTGGAAGAGTGGGGCACTCGGGAGGGGGAAGCGCCAAGACAACCTTATGGTGTCAACCTAGCACTGACACACGAATACAGACATTGAAAGAAAAGATCGGTGTAGATTGAGGAATCAAAACAAGTGCCTTGCTTCTATCTAAAGGAGCGACGAAAGTCGGCCTCTTGTACCTGTGTTCAGTTTGTCGATCTCATAGGCAGCTGGCCGTTGCCTGATGTCAAGTAGCGTTCACGTTGACCGTGAAGTTATTCACGGTGATTGTGATCCTTTCCCTTGACATCCTTCAACACTAAGCGAGTGTCTCTGGAACTTGACATAAGGCGGGGTTACGTCTTTGAATCGTGGAAATAAATGCACGAACTTGGGCACTAATGCGACTTGTTAGCCTTCGTGAGAATACCTCTGTGGAGGATGGAGACAGCGATGCGGCCTGGTCTCACCATCTGGACCCAAGAAAGGAGCCAAGTGATGCAGGACTTGTCAACATCGGCCATACGACGGAGACGATGGGTTGGCAGAGGGGGTTGCGCTATATTTTGCAATCGATGGACGGGAATGATCTTCTGTGGCTTGTGTAAGTGGATTCTCGCAGGAAGGCACTGCAGTGCTGGCGCCCTCGTCGCTTTTTCTCTCTTTTTTATTTATTTATTTATTTATTTTATTTTTAAAAACTTTTTAGGGTGGACGGAGTGGCCCGACCCACCCAGCAGGCGGACCGTTTTGACGTCGGAATAAGAGACAGCATCGGCGTGGTAGTGAGGATAGAAGCCGGTCTCGGGAGGTAGGTCAAGTCGAGGACACAGAAGGACACGGAGGGCCAGCTGATTAGTGTCCTTGGTGCGACCGGCGATCCTGGCCGTGATGTTGAAGAGAAGCAGGTCGCGGGAGAACGTCACCGGCGCAGACTTTGAAGTATCGTAGACAGATGTTTCGACGATAAAGCGGCGAGGCTTGGACGGGCCGCCGGTCACGGGCCTACTTGGCTGAACGCTGCGACGCATTCTGTGCATTAGTGAATGTCTGGATATGAGGGGCTACTGAAAGTCGATTCGCTGTTAATGGGGAAAGCTTGGACGAGCTGAATCGGCGGCGTCATATGCGTAACCTCGAGAACGTGGCACTCACTGGCCTGGGAATCTCCGCATGTCGGCGGACATGTTCGAAGCCGCGGGGCGGTATTTCGAGGAGGCATGGAAAGCACCGACGCGGGCAGGACCTGCAGACGCTTCGGCGCTAGGAAGTCGGGGCATCCGGACGTCGGTCGAAACCTGGGAGTGATACAAGAGCAGTATGAAGCAGCTGAGAGGTTTCAGGTCCCCCGGCAGCAACGGACTCGATAGCGTCATGCAGGTAGGCTGCGGGCGAGATCTGGGAAGCGGTCAGTTATCGTACCGCTCTCCAAGACACGAGAGGGGCTTCTTGGGAAACACGGTGTCAATGGAGATGGCGCAGGCTGAGCTGAGATTAGAGGATCTGAGCGAAAAGAAGCAAGGTAAGCGGAGTTGACACTAGGAGTAGAGTATTTATTACTCCAAATCACCCACTAGAGCCTCACGCTTGCCACCTCGTCTTTTGTCCAGCCCCGCTTGCTTAGCTCTGCTTGACATGCCGCTTAAAGGCCAATTTCTCCATGACTGCGCGCGAAGGCTCCCATTGGTCATTTTGTAGGGTTATGATTAGTATCTCTCTTCCCTGATCCAAATCAAGATCAACACCTTACATGAAAGGCAAACCCGTCGCGGTTTGCGCGAAATAACCTTGAGGAATGTGACGGGCGAAATGAGATCAACTCAAGAGGTCATGCCGAGAATACTACGATGAAGAAGGAAAGAGAGAATGCGGGCAGGCGCGTGAACGCGTAGACGCGTATGACAATCCCTGTGGCCTGCCCCGTGCGCATAGCTACTCCATACCGGTAGTTCGTTTGCGGTTAAGCCACGGCTCAGAGTATGATCGGCGAAACGCCAGCTCTGACCCATAAATGACAAGCGGGGCTGGCAAGGGAGAATCATGAAATAAGCAAGCGCACCACGTCGGCGCCGTCTAGGCGCACAGGTCCTGTGTGCTCGGGGCACAGCCCCCCCTGTCCGCAGGCTAGGGGCACAGTCCCTTGACTAAGCATTTCCTTCCGTTGAATCAGTGACTGAACAACGTACATGATAAGCGAGTGTTACTGTCAAATGTAACGAGGTGTGTATTGTTGTTCTCTCTGTGTTCCTCGGCGAAGCCTCGCTAAGGGGAGGGTGCGACTTCTGCGCCTTGCTAATTGAGCCTAGTGTCACCACGTGACACCCTTCGAGGAATGTGGGCAGGCTGTCACATTTGACAACTACTCACCAAAGTTGCTCGCAGTGAGGGTAGGCCAGAGTGAGTGGTGGATACATACGTTCAGTTATTCTCAATGGGATTGGCCACGATCGCAAGCCACTTGCAGGGTTGTAGCGGTACGCACCGAGCGATGCTTGAGTTTAGAGTTGGAAAACCTCTGAGAGAGGGAAAGAAAGGGAAAGAAAGCGGAAATAAATGCGCAACATAGATCCAAAATGCTTACGACATATAGAAAAGAATTCAATTACGTCTTGGGCTATCATTTGATCCAACTTATACGCGGTATTTTGCAGTGGCGGATTTATTGTCGATTTCTAACTGTGGTATTGACCTGCGACTGGAATTTCACAAAGACATCCACGACCGTCCCAACCCGATCCCTACCTGATCAACTGATGTTGGCTAAGTACATTTGGTACTCAGAGATACATATAGCTGCAGGGTCTGGATTGCTTGCGGGCGTATTATCAAGTCTAACCTAGATGAAATGCCTCCTTATGGGGTAAATTCATGTGTCTTAAGGTCACCCTCCCGTGTCTGACAAAGGGTATTAGGTAGGTTGTTGTCACAAGAGCCCACATAATGGATATACCCCTGTTGCATTCCCTGTAACAAACCCCTTGCCGAGCTGAATCGAGAAGAGTTTGTTAACAACTAACGGCAAATATGAGAACACACGCTAAACGGTTAGCCCTGTTACATCCATCCTCTGTCACAAAACCCTTGCTGTGGGGAGCCGGAACAAAAAGAGTTTATTGTTGATTCTTTTTAGCTATCAAGCGTATTTATTTATTTATTTATTTACATCAACCTGGTTTCTCATTAAAATCAACCCTAGGACTTATCAAGCGACAACCATTGCCTTCCAAAATCTGGACAATATAATCACAAAACAACCAGTGAGTAGTATAACTCATTAAACTTCATGCAGTTTTACTCACAAGACACCGCAAATAGGCTTCGCCTATTGGCTACATGAAATCATGTCCATCGGTCAGCAGCAAGCTATGGACGAGGCGGCTCAACGAGTGATAGACGAACGAGGGCCATTAAAAGAGGTCAACCCCGATATCGTTTGTCTCGATGGCCATAGATTCCGTATCAATTATGGAGTACCTCAGCATGTTACTGATAAACTGGATGCACTGTTTTGGCAGGATGAAGAAGTAAAGTACGAGGATATTCCCGAAGAGTTGAAGGCATATGAAGTAAAGGACAAACAGCCGGATGGCGAAGACGGTGGAAAGAAGTAGATAACGTGCGTGATAAGCATGCGGATCAAAAATCTTTACCTTTAAAAAAAGAAGCCACGATAAAAGCACAACAAGCAATGAAATCAATTGAAACTACTCGCTATATTCTTCCCCAGATATCGCAACAACTATCTGACATGTTCTTGTGTTATGCCCGGTCCTACCGCATGTTCCACAACGCCTTTCCTTCGCTTGCGCTGACCGTCCTGGGCCACCACTTCTCAATGATTCGCCGCCATCTACCTGCCCATCGACATTCATCTGATCAATTGCTTGCCTTCCTTCCTCTACTGTCATTACCCCTCCTTTCCGCAGTCGGGTTCTTCTTGCCCTCCGGCGCCGGCTTAGTATCTCATTTGCCTGTCGAAGGTCTTGGTTCTCAGCCCTCAATAAGGCATTCTCATGCATCATTGCCTTTGTTCCCTTAGCAAGAGACTTAAGAGCTCCTAGAATTGACTCTGGGGAGCTACTTTGATGCCGCCTGATTCGTCTATCGAGATATTCCGACTGAGATTGGGCCTCAAGCACGGTCTTTGGCGTCTTTGAGACCCAATGTGTAGGGTGACTAGCCTCCTCCTCAACCGGTGTTGGAGTCCGTAGCTGCACATCAAGCTTCGAGACCACAATTTCCGGATCAGGAGGTATAAGTCCCGCTCCCCTAAAAGCCGCCTTAATATATATATTTTTTTTTCCGTCATAGTGGCCTGAAACGCGGCGTGGAAGGCCGGAAAGAACTCGGTCTTCGAAACGTGTGTTATCGAGCATCGGATCAGATGCTCGATTTCTCGACCA
>JABCKC010000633.1:0-17562 GCA_013186395.1 Fusarium papillatum | reverse complement strand
AGTTGCAGAATGGAACTGATATCCCGAGTTGAAGATCAGCTTGTAAGCTGAAATACCAGCTTTAGACACAGCCTGGGCCATCCACGTAGTAGGACAGCCGACAAGCGCGTCGCCAAATAGGGCAGATCGTCTGATGAAGCTGTTGGTGAGGGTGCCGTTAGCGGCCCCCGCCTTCTTCAGTAGGTCGTAAACTGGCAGTTTGTCGAGGTGACTAGTGTTGTAGCTTGACTCTGGGTATAGACTCCAGACAGTGTCGGCATAGTAACCGTTGTCATCATGCCAAAGAGCTGCAAGATCAGACTTGGCTTCGGCGTCGGTGGCGACAGACGTGTTGGAGAAGATGTAGCCTTCGTCGAAATTCCGGTCTACCAGTATAGGCACTTTTGTGAAGTGTCCCTGTCGGAATTCTTCCTGAAGGTTCGCCTTGATAATTCGACCGTCGATCGTTGGACCCCAGTAAAACGTTCCAAAGGTGTATTTCTTGTCCGCATATGCTGTCTCACTGGCGGCTCGAGTCGCGTTTTGGATGGTTTCGATGGGCAGCTTTCTTAAGCAGCTGACTGAGTCACAGTTGGTAGCATCAAGGAAACGCTCGTACTGGTCCTGTACCCAGTCATCTCCATACATCGGCGTCCACCAAGGAAACTCTAGTATCGTGTTAGCACTGAAGGGTAAGCATGGTGAGGGTTATTACCTGGGATGGCTGCTTGAAACGGAGGGTTAGTTGGTTTACCACCGTACATGACCATCTGCAGAGCCACAGAGCCACCACCAGCGCTGCTACCTGTAATAGTGATTCTAGTGGGATCACCGCCAAAGTATTGAATGTTATCCCGAACCCATTCGAGTGCAAGTCGCTGATCGAGCAAGCCAGCGTTCCATGTTCCTTTACTTCTTAGGTCATCTCCGCCTAGGAAGCCTAGGGCACCAAGACGATATTGAACAGACACATAAATCACGGATCCATTGGACTGATGGACCAGGCTGTCTCCTGTTGTGAACTGCGTACTTCCAGCCAGGTAGCCTGGTAAACGTTAGCATTGTGTAGACCAAGCGAAAGAGGGAACTCACCTCCACCATGGATCATGACCAACACAGGCAACTGACGAGAGACTGGGTCCATCGGTGTCTGGATGTTGAGTCGCAGGCAGTCCTCATCCTGCACAAGATCCGACTTTGTGTTGGGTCGCCAGGCCGCCGTGCTCTGCCAGCATGCCGGGCCAGGTTGTGTCGCATTGACTTGCCTGATACCCCGCCCTCTAGTTTTGAGGGGGACTGGCGCCCTCCATCTTAACTCCTTGACGGGAGGCTCAGCATATCTGATGCCCAAAAAGGTGTTGATCCTGTAGAGAAATCTTAGCCAAAGCAACCCTTGATGATGGTGGAAGCTTACCCGGACGTGTCATTCTGGACGCCTACATATTTGACTCCACTCGCATGAACAGTCACAGACTCAACAACTGAGACCAAGAGCGAGATGCAGAGAAACAAGCCCTGAAGGCGATACACGCCGGACCACATCATGACACAAGTAGCAAAGTGCCAATACAGCACACGAGAATTTCCGCACGCACATAACCTTATTATACCCTCCCTACCCCACGACCCCGCGAAATGTCAACAGAAACCGTGGGGTAAAAACTGTTGTTCCAAGGTTTTCGAGGATCCCCCACAGTGGGTTAGAGTTCCGGGTGGCAGATGCGGTGAAGGTATCACCTCAACGGCCGGGGTCTGTTTGGCGCGCATAATGATCTACCTCGGCTTGAGGGTCTGAAATGGGACAAGGTGTTCTTGGCTCCGGGGTTGTGTGATTGTCGAGATTATCCGCGAATGGGCAATCTTGGGGGATCGTGAGAATGGCATTTGGTCAGCTTGTGTCTGGAGGATTATATCGGGGTAATACTTTATCATGAGACTTTGTAGCGCGTCCCTTTATCGTGTACTCACTCGATTTTACCCTCTGCTGTTTTCTCCGAGGTAGTAAATTACCACATTCTTTTTCCAAAGCTCGAGCCTCGGCCTGTGCTTGACCGAAATTACCGAGACGAAGTGGGCACGGGCGATTAAGGACCGAGCAACGAGAAACGGACAATGGAATCTGAGCAAATTCATCTTTATGCAATGTATTTTCGCGAAAAAGTTGCAGGAGTGAGGCTGTGAAGCTGTGTTTAGCTCAGAGATACTCATACTTCTTTGCGGAACGCCACATCGTATAGCCTCGCCATGTGACCGATAAATTCACCGAACTTTCTCGCTCCTGATACATTGATTGACGCTGTTTTGCGGGATGAAAAGATCATGGGCAGGCATAAGAGAAGGAAAAAAGAGAAAGTAAAAGAAAGCGAAAATCAGATATGATCATCCCAGAAGCATTCTATACGCCACCTTGAGCCACATTTGAGATTCCACTCCCAAACGTTTGCCCGCACTCATGGGAAAGCATAGCAACCTGGTGGCCTCATATCTCACTCAACATTATCACAAATCGTGCTGGATAGAGCTACAACGAATTATATGATGGAAGCGTTGAGCTGTACTATAAGTAATGTTGTGGCCAGATGGTAGCTGCAATGTAAAGCAGAGGTCGTTTACAACATTCTGGCTTCAACTGTTGCTACCTTGGAAATTAGAAAAGAAGAAAATCCATCACACCTCAGTCAAGGGCGCAAGCTTGGTTACATGTAACCTATATTAAATATTAAGTGTTTGTTAGAAATACGCAAGGAAATCCAAGAGAGTGTTTGTTTGTTGGTTAGGTAGAGTAAAGAAATGCAAGAGATAGTTCTTTTGTCTATGAAATGTAAACAAGTCCAAGTCAATCTGATCTATTAGACCAGAGGATATCAAGCCGCTATAAATCAATAACTTTCCCAGTAAATATCATACGATGTCTATATGCCAATATCAACGTCCATACCCATTCCTAAAATGACACCAAACGCCGCTGAGTTGATCATTCCTTACCCGCCCTTCCCTCATCGCGATCAGAAGGTGCGCTAATGATAGTTCGACTTTCGCTACCGTTTGGCAGGCTTTCTCCAACCCCCGGTCGGTTCGCCTCAAGGTCATGGTCGGGCAACGGTCGGTCGTTTTCAGCCCGAGAGGAGACTCTGTTGAGTACATATTGCTCGCTTTGCTCGGTGCTGAAACGAACAAACTTGTCGTGTTGCGCCTCCTCGTTCTGCTGTACTTCCGCCTCGGCCAACAAGCACCTCTTGCGGACGGACCAAGCGCTGGTTACATGAGTGACCAGCCACCAGGAGAAGAGAATAGGGAGCGTTGTGCCGATCTGGGCTCTGCAGCCAGACCAAATTCCGACAAGCAAGAGGTAAACGTTGTGCGAAGGCAAGGCCCATGACCAATGGTAGAAGCCGGGTGTTAGCTCGAAAGGATATACAACAGAGGCGATGTTGGTGATGATCCATGTCAGGAGGAAAAGGGCAAAGAACTGCATGGGAATGATGGTTCCCACCAGAGTGTCGATGGTGAGGTAGTTGATGTCCATGTAGAACCAGATGCACATCCACGTCTCAAAGAACTGACCGGCCGTCACACCCCAATCCTCACGGAATGCCCAAATGTAGCCGGACATGCCCAAGGCGGCGACAAATGTAAAGATCTTTCCGGTACAGAATCGGAAGACGTACACGTCCCGCTTGGACTGTCCCGCAAGAACATTGGCCGCGCCGGTGATACCATTCAGACCCATCTGGAAAAAGAATTGCATAATAATTGGCATCACCATAGTCACGGTGTTGAGTAGGATTCGGGCTCCTTGGTTGGTAGGCATAATGTCCCACTCTGTAGCTGTGAATGGGTTGAGGAGTGCAGAGACCGACGCCGGACTCGTCAAGTTGGCGCCCTTGAGCACATCAGGGTTGGACATCGGGTAAAACTTGGACGCGGCCGCAACAAGAGACTGCAGACTGCCCTTGAGAGACATGAAAGCAGCTGGGTAGAACGCGCTGTTGTAGATGTAGGTGACAGCATCGTTGGGGTTGTAAGTGGTCGTGTTATCACCTTCGATGGTATTCAGGAGTCGATCGGATGCGCCAGAGTGTGTATATATAGCACCCCAATAGCCATGGTTGCAAACAGCATCGCGAAGAGATTCGGGTGTGGGATAATCAGAGGATTTGGCAAACTTGACAGTGGGAAACTGCTTTGACTCCAAGGCACCGTAAGCACCAGAGATGGACCGGCCGATGTCTCCATTGTCATAGTCGACGGCGAGGATCTTGAGGTTGTGCAGGCGCGAGTTGGACTTGAACATGGTACCAAACATGTACGACATGTTTCCGAGAAAGAGGAGCTGAATCATCAGACCGCTCATGATGATGGGGATGATGTAGGCCTTCATCTTTCCAGACCAGGCCGAAGAGCTCGCGGGCTTTCGGTTGGTGGATCGAGGAGGTATTATCGTCATGGTGTCTTTAGTGTGTGAGTTGCAAGTTGTTGACTTATTTCTTGAGGGATGATTAGCAAGAGTAATTCATCCATCTTGAAGCGGCAGAAACGAGTTCATATGTAAAGGATCTGAACTGAGGTCGGCGGTTTGCCCCTGGACGATATCGGCGTCATAAACGCCGTGTCGCCGACCCAAATGTTGGTTGTAAATCTCGGCAGGTGCATGAATGGTTCGCCTCTTCGGTCTTCGGAAGCCAGCCCGGGCCTCAATGAGGCTTAGCTATCCATAAAGACAGCTTAAAGCAGACCACCTGCGCTGCCCAAGTGATGGGTTCTGGGCTGTCGGGTCAAAGCCAAGGTATTGTGTGATTGGCTGTTGTTGTTACTAAGCGGCAGTTGTCGGAATGTGGGAGGCATCGGCTTCCGTTTTAAGGCATGTGCACCCCTGAAAGGCATGGATTTACGTCATATACCCCCGTATTTAGGGGAAGAAAACATTGACAGCTCAAGATAATCGTGTCAAAAAGCATTCATCTTAGCATCTCGGCTTTCGCGACGGAGATATAGCCTGTTTATGGCCGTGTCGGTGTTGCGGGAAACTACTAAACTGCCGCCTTTCTCATCGCGAACCCAAACAATGAGTTGGCCGTAATCTTGCGGTAACTCAACGTCATGCGGCTGCTGGGTTTGGTGCAATGCGCCGATGATGTTAGCATAGCCAACAATTCGAGATGGGTCAGTACAAAGATCAACGAGACGCAGCGCAGGCATCAACATGGTCCCAAAGCACACCCTTCTCACTCCTAATCCAGGACAGAAAGCAAAGGTATTCCATCCACAAGTAAGGGAATATCTCGGGATTGCGACAGATCTCGAGTTCACATTCCTGGGAATTACCCCTGGAAATATTTCTGGAAATGATGGGGGATAAGCCAGGGAGAAAAAGTTTTTGTTCCCCCTGAGGCCTCCCCTCAGCCTTATCGGGAACTTAATTTTGCCCGCGCCGAAAGGGTCGGTGCCGGAACGCTCAAGGCGCCGGCCGACGTGTCGGGCGCACGGACTCGGTGCATGATTCTTGCAAGGACATCAGTGTTGTTCCTATTATTCCGCAATTGACCATGTATCAAGATTTTACGGTCTGTTGATTAGGACTGTTCTGGAAGTAAAACGGACATACAAAGGAAACGTGGCTGTTGCATCCCGTGTTGAAGGGTAAACTTAAACCTTAAACGCGTGGTGTCATTTCGTCCCTACATGGGTTGTATCGCCCTTTGATTCAGTGTATACGTGGAAATCACCACAACGGCCTGTTGAGTGAATCCTGTCTCCTTGAAGTTGAAGGTCACTGGCGGCGCGTTAGCATCTACTTGGTAGACTCTTTCGCGTAATGACTACCGTTTGTCAAGTTTATCCAGTAAAAGTCCGGTAAGCAGGGCCATTGAAGTCGTTTTTTGTCTTAGCATAGGGTAGGTTGGTCACTCGCATGCGATACGCCTTGAGTGGTAACATCTGCACCAGAGTGCTAAATAGAACACATTTAGGCTTAGCAACAGTTGCAAATAATGATAATTAGCAGCTATGACATCACTAACAATGGGTCGAAAACAAGTGGTTACACCAAGAAGCATAGGTCCGAGTCTGGTTCACCGAGGGCGTGTCACACATGATGGGCGACATTCGGGTGCTCTAGTTTCGTCATACTCATGCTGAGCATAACATTGAGACCACATAGAGTACTAGGCCGCCTGTTTCCTGGTTGCTTAGCCAGTGTGAGTGGCACAGCGCGGCGTTGTAGGCGCGGGATCCTGGGATCGTTCAATGGTTGGGCGCCTAAAAAGTCCCCTGATGTAATTCCGAGACATCAAAGCCCGGTACAAAGACAGAAGCGGGACCTAGGATCCGAGCATACGACGCACCGATAAGCGTCTGTGGCTGGCGATTCCGATTTCTCGGATCGTCTCTTTGCCCAACCATCTTCACATCAGACACCTCACAGTGGCGGTTCTGGGCACACAAACAGGTCGTATGGCGTGGCATTGTACTGACGAAGTTGACAGCCGGTCAGCTATTTATATAAGACATCGTGATACCTTTCTTTGGTGGACCTTGGATCTTTGAATAACACTTATTTGAGCAGATACTCACTGTGAAACATGCTTCGGAAATTTTGTTCAACGCTGGTTGCGTTCAGTAACCTTTTTTTCACTATTGCCTCGCCTTATGATGGCATGTCAGAAATCGAGATCCTGCCAGGGTACGATTATGTTGTCGTTGGTGGAGGAACATCTGGCCTCACAGTAGCGAACCGCCTGTCGGAAAACCCAGGTAAATATGGCAATTGATTAGCAACACAGCCACTGATGATTTTATCCAGGTGTAACTGTTCTCGTTGTTGAAGCAGGAGACTTGTACATTTCACTCCACTCGACATATGCCATGGTAGCACTGACAGTCTCAAGTGACGCAAACGAAGACTTCTTGACGATCCCTGGTCTTGCTGGCGGTGCAGTGGGTACAAAGTACGACTGGAACCGAACATATGTCGCAACCAAGGCCGTTAATGGCCGTACACTCCCGGCACCTTTAGGAAAGGTAGTTGGAGGCTCAACCAAGCTCAACCAGATGACCTTCAACCGGGGATCTTCCTCTGACTATGATCGCTGGGTTGAGCTCGGGAACGAGGGATGGGGTTGGGAGGCATTGCTTCCGTACTTTAAAAAGGTAAACTGACATTGAGACCGGTCGAAGAGTGAGCTAATCGTTGCATCTAGAACGAGTTATTCACGCCGCCTAACAAGGATATTGCTGAAGAGTACAATATCACGTTTGATCTGTCTGTCCACGGGACATCGGGTTATGTGCACTCGAGCTATTCGCCATTCTTCTGGCCTACAACGAGTGAGTCACCACGGTTATCCAGAGGGGACGTTATGAACCGAGCTCATTCGTTCTCCTCGGCAGGAAATCTTGTCCAGGCAGTCAAACAGCTGGGCATCAGCATTGCATTTGACCATGCAAACGGAAGTCCATTAGGTGGATATTTTAACACTCACAGCCAAAACCCCGTGTCTGTCACACGTTCATCTGCGCAAGAAGCTTATTATGATTCTATTTCTGACCGAAAGAATCTTCATTTGATTGCTGGTCGACAGGTTACTCGAGTCATCACAGAGAAATATCAAGGAGGCATCAAAGCTACTGGGGTAGAGGTATGCAACAGCCCATGACTTGGATACCTATCACTAATTTCCATTCGAGTTTGCAAAAAGCCGATACGCGGTTTATGAGACAGTCCGAGCTAGAAAGGAGGTGATTCTCGCCGCTGGGTCGGTTCACAGTCCCCAGATCCTTCAAGTCTCTGGTATTGGGGATTCTGCCTTGTTGTCAAGCATCAACGTCACAACTGTTGTGGACTTACCTGGCGTCGGTCAAAACTTTCAAGAACATGCTCTGGTTAAAGTGACTAACAAGCGTAAGTGGTCGACCTGTCAATGACTACGACTAATGGTGGAAGTAGTTAAGGCGCCTTTACAGAGGAGTAACTTATCGGATGCTACGTTTGCTGCCACTGTCAGAGAGGAATATGAAAAGTACAGGAAAGGCCCCTTGACATCGCCACTAGGGGACTTCTTGGTATTCATGCCTCTTTCCAACTTCTCTGATGCCAGCTCCGATATCTACCAAGAAGCGATTAACCAAGATGGCACCGAATTCTTACCCTCAGACACGCCAATTCAAGCCATTGAAGGTTACAAAAGACAACACAAGGTTCTCAATGATAGATTGCTGAGCTCCAAGTCGGCAATTCTCGAAGTCATCTGGGATGACGGCGAAATGCTTATAGGTCTTCAACATCCTTACTCACGAGGATCCATCAAGGCCACCTCGCCAAGTACCTTTGATGCACCAGCTGCCGACGCAGGACTGGCAAAGAATCCCTTGGATGTCGCTATCCTTGCGGAAAGTATCAGATTCAGTCGGAGACTTGTCAACGCAGCAGCCATGGAGGTTCTCAACCCCTTGAAGTTGTCCCTGGAGCCGGAGTGACGAGCAATGAAGCCCTCGAGAAGTTTATCCGCTCGACCGTTTCCAACTTTTACCATCCGGCTGGGTCCTGCAAAATGGGCAGCCGTGAGGAAGGTGGCGTTGTTGATGGCGAGCTCAAAGTTTATGGAGTAGAAGGCCTCCGGGTCGTTGATGCCAGCGTTATGCCTTTGCTTCCAGCTGCACATACAATGGCAACTGTATACGCTGTTGCAGAAAAGGCAAGTGATAACCTTGTTTAGCATCTAGGGTTACTGACAGCCGTAATAGGCAGCAGATATAATCAAGCGCTCCTGGCCTAGTCTCAAGGCGCATCAAGACAGCTTCGTTCACTAACGAGGCAATCACACGAGCTCCGTTTGCGTCGTGGCTTGAGAAGGCACGTCTCGTGACAGTTAACTCAACGGCATGTCACTAAATAGGCATCAAGACATGTTTCATCACTTACCATGGGAAGAGCAGGTTGAAAACAAGGTTTGTTGAGGCTATTCGGATTATACAAGTGACTTTAGGCTGCAGTCACAAAGGTCAGCTGTCAATGCAAAATTAGTATCAGAATGAATCCAAAGCTACAGAACGGCACGTTAAAGCCATGAATTAAGGTGTCATTGTGCTTATGTTGGCTTCGCCTGGTTTAACTGCTGGGTCTTTAGTCTTTACTCTTGCCTGCAAACTTTCATCACGTCTGACTTTTTACTCACTGCATCTGCACGCTGAATGTAAACTGACACGACTAGCATTTTATTGAAAAGAATTGAATATAAAAAAGCTCAGATTCCCCATGGATATTCAGTTTCCAATCATATCCATATCACACACTCTTCTCTCATACAAAGAAAGCAACTGGTCTCTTGCATCTGCCTCTTCACAAATCAAGATGACACGCTACACCAGAACAGGCTCTCGGGAGCCCGATTTCGCATCTTTCAGCCATAACGCCAGTACGACGGCCTCTACCAACCATGGATTTAAAGAGACGCCAGGCTACCAAAGTCCTCAGTCCCATCGAGGGACTCAGACTGGCTCTCAGCGAAGCCAAACGAAGAACAAACAAAAAGGGCAAGACGACGACGATTTCTGGATTCTCGTCGCGATCATTGCTTTTATTTCATGCGGAGCCTTTCTCGGATTTGTGGTCTGCGGCCCCATGAAAACAACACCTGCGAGATGGCCCACAGCCAACGCGATCAACGATATTGCCACGTCTCATACCAACTGGCAGAGGACCTACGGCATTGGAACCCAGCATGGGGATATCCCAAAACTCATCAAATCTTGCGAAACAACCATGACGCACATGAGAACCGCCATCAAGCATTCCGATATGCGCAACCGTCAAAGTCTCGAACAGGAAATGGAAGCCTTTTCTTTCACTATCGACGAAGCAATTACCAGATTTGTCGCGTGGGACAGCTTGGCTCAAGCGACAGTTGACGAAACGCAGAATCTGAACAATCATGTCCTGGGATCCGCGGTTTCGTGGAATGATGTTAGCAGCCTCACTGGAAGGAACAGAAAGCTACGTGAGCTGTCAAGTAGCGAAGGTCGTAGAATTGGCGGGCGTCTTCAATATCTCAAGGAGATACAAGCACCTTTGTTGGCTGGCCTGGACACTGTTGGAGTGCATCTCCGAACCATTGCAGAATTCCTGCGCGATGAAGAGGCGAGTCTTGATCATAAGCACAAAGACTTTACATTACGGGCAAAGGTGCTTGAGAAGATGCTTCAATTGGTTACAAGCACTCATAGGGTGGTCAACAATCTTCAAATCACTATCAAGACGTCTGGACGGGGTTTGGAACGACTACGTCAGGCAATTTGGGGAATCGAGGACATGTCACGCTGTGCAGACGGGGCAATGCCTCTGTGTCTGGACAACATCCAAGCCGCCGTTGACAGATTGGATGGTGTGTGGAAACCTTCAAAGGCTGGAACTCAGACTCAACGGACGACCGATTTTCGGGGTGGATGTTTCTGGGATTCAGCTACAAGAAAGAACACATTTCAGCCTCAAGGGTTAAAGAACGGTAACAAGAAGTAGGAGGTTGGAAACTGGGTATCATCTCGACAACGTGAGCGGTAACTCGGTCTGCGGCCATCGTCGGTTGGTGATATCCCAGCCTACGTGGGGATAAGATTGGACTTGGGTAGAATAGAAATAAATCCAGTTATTCAATTTAATATCTCGGTGCCTAGAAATTCAGCGATAACTGTCCGTGAACGGTTCAACCTATTCAGAGAATGTTGAACTGTCATCAGCATCGTCGTTGGCAGGCATCTCGATACCACGCTCCACCAAATACTTTGCAATCATCGGTTCCTCTTGTGTACACATTTCAAGAGCCTCCTCATCAACAGTGCTGATATCCGCGCCGTACTCGAACAGTAACTTGACAGACTCGACGCTCCCCCAGACAATCGCCAGAGACAGTGGTGTTTCACCATTCTCATCCACGGCTGACACGTCGCTGCCACAGGCGAGAAGAACGTGGAGGGCGTTACAATCTCCCTGGCTTTGCGCAGCGATGTGTAGTGCAGTTTGACCATCCTTGTTACGCCCTTCAAGATCTTCTCCTCGCTCGACCAAGGCGTGGATCAGAGGGGCCGAGTCCGATAGGTGCACAGCAAGGTGAAGAGGCCGAAAGCCACGTGTGAAGGCATTCCAGTATTCTGAGCTCTCCTCGAGTTCGTCGTAGGTGGCTTCATCCTGGTATGGCCAGGCGTTGGCTGCTTGTAGATACGAATCAATTGACCCCTGACTGGATGAGAGTACCATAAAGTCGGATATGAAGGATTTGGGAATGTGCTCATGGAGATTGGGAGCTAACATACTCGCGGCGTACCAGAGATATCTGTTGTTTTTGAACCGTTCGCGAAGTTCATTTGAGGATGCACAAGCTCCATTAGAGAATTCAGGCTTGCAAAGATAACACATCTGTGCTGTCGTACAAAGCTCTTCGTATGCTCTGTCAAACTCTTCATGCCGAAGATAACTCTCCAGAAGAGGAGACCGAATGCGAATAGTTTCGTTGTCATCGCTGAAGTAATAAAGCCTAGCGCAAATCTTGATGACGTCCTGGGTGGTGTACGGAGTTCCGTCCTGCTGGAAAATCTTCCAAGCTTCGAGAGCGTCTACTGCCATTGGTATCGTGAACTCATACCCAAACTCGCTAATTTTGACCAGGTGGTAGAGGACGCAACATATCATGCCCCCCCATTTAGTTGATTTGATTTGTGTCATTATGGCACGACAAAATTGCTGCACGGTAGCAGAAGATAACTGCCCTGCAGTACCCGCCATCAATGTAGATAGAGTCTCTATCGCTTCTGAGGGTTTGGCAAATAGGTGCGGCGGAGGCAGAGGCGGAAAGCTAGGTGTTTTGTGAGCAGATACAATAAGAAGAGGTGGGAATAGTTACACTCCGTCCCAAACGTTGGGGATTTTGGTCCCGAGCAGGGCGTCCGCCTCTGATAACTCGAGAGGTGAGAGTCCTTGGAGGGCATCTCGTAATTCCGAGGTAAGATAGTGTTTCAGGTCAACAGGCCAAGCATCGACGACACAAACCTCAAACCGAGTGATGAAAGCATCGGGGGGTGGATCACGGCTGGTTATCAACACTTGGAACGAAGCGTTTTCTTCATGGCCTCCCCCGAGGACACGCATTAGTGCCTTTAAACCTTTGGTGGTTGCCTTGCCGATCCCATCAAAGACAACAAAGACGGTTGCAAACTCGGAGGCGAGTATCCTCAAAATCGAATGAAGTTCGTCTTCATCACTGTCAGAGAATTTGGACAAAGCCCTTTGGAGAGTAATAGAGGAGGTTGGCAGCTGAGATGCGAGTTGTCTAGCCACGGATGACAGTCGAAGGTTCCAATCGGCGATGTTACGGTGTTCGTAGCTTTTATCGGTATAGACGATAGCAACTGCAGAATTGTTTGCTCGTAGTCCTTCGTCTGATTGAATATGGTTGACGACCATTGAGCTGGGAAAATTAGCAATCTTCTCTCAACGTCATCTTCTTCCAACGGTGTACCTCAGGAATGTCTTGCCAGATGCAGCTGTTGCATGTCAGTAACCCTAGTCATAACCATCAATTTTGTATTCTTACCTGGACCATGGAGCCAGAGTAGCTGCTGACCCTTTCCATTCAGCCAATGTTGTATCTCTGAGACGTGAAGAAACGATGGACACGCCCCGGGAAGACGTGCCGAATCAAGCGCTTTCTGTCTGCCGGAAGCACGGTCTCCGGGGTTCAACTGTCTAATGATGCGATTGATGGCGGTGTCATCCATTGTAGCAGCTATTGCGGCGCCTGAATTAATTGTTTGAGCGGCGTGTTAATGCATAATTGAAGTCTTGTTTTACGGCTTCTTCAGGGAACGTGAATGAGACGGACAAAGGGGATTTGCTGCCTGGAAAAGTGGGCTGCTCTGTCTGACATGACGTTAACTAAGGTACCTAGGCCCGTGAACTGTAATGTGACCAACAGCTCACAGCTATTTTGCACCGCCTCGAGCATATGAAAGAGGATAATAAAGAGCTTTATTTTTCTATAAAGGGAAGGGGCCTAAGGCTAGCTTTATCTATAACTAAGCAGCCTATAAGGGTACCTATCCTTAATTAATTAGAGTACAAGGCATTAAACAATAACTACTTAACAATAGATAGGCAGTTAAGATTTACTTTCTTCCGATGGGCGTGCGGGCCGGGACGAGGAAAAACGAAGCTCCGCGGCCATGATCGTTCCGTCTAACCAAAACAGACATCTGCTTAACATGGTCAAGATCAATCGATCCGTCACCTCTCCGCAGTAGCCATGGGACCTCAGCCTGTAGAACGGCATTCAACCACCGCAGTCTCAGCTTCGTTGAATTCATTCCTTTCTATGCGGCAATGAGTTTCGCAAGAAGACGCGCCCCAATCGCTTGCCTCTTTTGCCGCCACCGGTACCTAAGCTACCTATGCTCCAATGCATCTGGGAAGCCCGCTGATAGATGATGTAGAAAGCGGCGATGCGACGGAGTCAAGCCTACATGCGGCCTATGTGCCGCCTCTGGAGTTGATTGCGAGTATTCGGAAAAGATGTCTGATATGTTGGTCTTCCATGTGATTGGTAAAATATTTGCATGCTAAAACTTCACACTAGACAAAAGGCCAGACAGGAGAATGCGTCAAACGAAGTTCTTGTGCAGCGGATTAATGACTTGGAGAATATGCTCAGGAATCAGCAGTCGCAAGAGCAGGAAACTCGGCAGCAGCAGTCTGCCATGTCGCCCGGCGGAGCACCGTCTCAATCCACGCCTTCGCAGCACACCCACAGCTCTACCAGTCCAGCACCCCTACCTATGGAAACAGACGAGCAGGTGAGTCCGCAACCGAGTCATGCTCCAGCTATCTCGGAGCAAGATGTCGCATTGGGTGAACCGGGCTTCGCTGGTATACTCTCCACCCCGGAAGCCTTGATGCCCGCCTTCTCGCCAAACACCTGGAGACAGCTCCTACCCGTAGTCCGGCCTCTACAATCCCACGACCATCTCGACCTGCCTAGTAGAGCCAGAGATACGCCCTCGGGCAACGAGGAAGCATACATCACCATTCCAGTCGGCCATCACACCACCACCTCAAGCCTCTTCTCGCTTCAACCTATCAGGAACCTGGTCGGCTACTATCCCCCGAGCCTGTTCTACGATATTGAATCATCCCAGTCGTTTTCGTCCCAGCTCGATCTAGACCAAGGTCTTTCCCCGCTCCTTGCGAGATTGGATCTGGACCGGGAGAGCACGACTGCCTTGGTCTCCAATTTCTTCTCATACATCCACCCCAAGTTCCCTGTCGTGGACCAGGAATCCTTCCCCGAGCTCCTTGAGAAAACTTTTCAGGTTGGCTGCAACTATGACGCCGACTTGGCTGTGTGTTTACTCGTGCTGGCTTTGGGCGAGCTGGGCTCTACAGAGAGTGCCGTCGACCCGAGCCAGGATATGCCGGGCATGTCATATTTTGGCTTGGCCTACCGCATTCTGATGATGCAATGGGCGGCATCTTTTGGTCCGAGTTTGTCTCTGCCGACTGGCCTGATTCTAGCCGGCGTGTATCTATGTTTCAAGGCCCAGCCGCTTGCTGCTTGGAAGATGACCTACATGGCCTCAAACTCTCTGCAGCTACTGGCACAACAGTCAGTCTCCAACACGTATGTAGAAAAAGCGTCTGAAACTGACCAATTGTAGACCTACGGCGGATATTCGCAATGCTGATGAGAACGAGATGCTTAGTCGCCTGTGCTGGACATGCTTTGTCATTGAATGGTAATCTCTTCACCCTTGATGATAGCTCGAATGCTTACCTTTCATTGTAGTGATAGTTTGTCCGAATTTCACCTTCCACGCAGCGGTATAGAAGTCGCCATAGACCGCATGTACTTCCCCCGTCTCGGCAACCATACCGATCGAGACGGCCTCATGTTCCTGGCACTCTGTTCCATCCGTCGCCTGCTCAACCGGATCCACAATGCCGTCTACGCATCTGGAACGAAGGAGGCATTAAGCTCCCCCAGCTCATCTACCTTGCCGGTTTCGGACCCAACTGGTCAGCAGTCTGCTCTATCGGTCCTCATGTCGCTGGAAGGCGTGTTTGGCGAGCTGGAGCGGCAGCTTGACGTCTGGTATGACTCACTGCCTGAAATCATTAAGCCGGATCTGTCCTCGACGGTACCTCAAGATACCCAGGATGCCTGGCTGAGGCTTCGATACTGGTCGGCGAAGCACATTATTAGTCGGCCATCGTTGATCTACGCTACCACTTGGCCTGATGGACATGGCCTCCCGGGATTTGTCGCCAGGTACTCGGCCATGTGTATCGAGAGCTCTCGAAATTACATCCAGACTGGGGTTCATACTCTCGACAAGAGGACGCACTTTTCGTGGATGACCATCCAGGCGTAAGGACACGAAACCTCATTCTAATTGTTGCTAGTACTGATGATGGATATAGGTGTCTCTCCAACTCCATGATCCTTTCCATGGCAGCGACTACGCCGAAACTACAACACCTAGTACCAGACATTGACTCAATACTGAGAGAGACATCCGATTTTATACAGCCTTGGGCATCTCGACACTCGAGCGCAGAAGCTGTAGTCCTGATACTCAGAACCCTACATCACAAGATGAAGTTTTGCACCTTGAATGCAAGGTAGAATAAATTGATGCCTAGTCTACACCAATTCACACAGAAAACTTCAATCCTCCATTAGCACAAACAACACTCCCAGTGCACCAGGCCGACTCCTCCCCGCACAGCATGCCTACAATGCTCGCGATCTCGACCCAATAAGCCGGTCGTCGGCCCGCCATCTTCTCGTTCGCCAGCTTGGTCAGCTCAGGAGGATCAACACCCTCTCTCACCGCGGACAGAGGCGTAGCAAGCTGAAACGGTTCAAGCTGCTTCCAGAAATCCTCGCCCGCCGCCCAATACATGTCTCCCTCGACGGGGCCTGGGTTGACGGCATTGACGGTCGCACGCTCTGCCAGCTCGCGAGCCCAGGTCCTCGTCATGGCCTCCAACGCGGCCTTTGTCCCGCCGTAGAGTGTATGTGTCTTGAAGCCCATGGACGAGGCAACCGACGAGATGTTGACGATGCGGCCGGATCGGTCATGGGGTAGGAAAGGGAGCACGGCCTGGGTGACCATTATAGGGGCGAGGACGTTGACGGCGTAGATGCGGTGGAACTCGGCGACGGGAACTTCACCTAAGGCATAGTCCCCTCCGACTCCCGCGTTGTTGACGAGGATGTTGATAACTAGGTTGCCGTTAGAGTCGGAAAACTGTGACTTTGCAGTCTCGATGATTCGGCCGGCTGCTTCTTCGGACGAGTTGAGGTCTGCTTGGACAGCGACAATCTTGACGCCATGCTGCTGTGATAATTGGGTAATCATTTCTTGTGCGGACTTGGTCGATGAGTCGGATGTGTAGACGCCCAGGACGTGGGCGCCTTTGGCAGCGAGGTTCTTGGTGATGGCAGCGCCAATTCCTTCAGCAGTGAGTGAGTACTTTGCCTACCTAAGGCCACAAGCAGGTATCTGACTTACCGCGAAAGGCGCCTGTGACAATAGCCAACTTGCCTTGTAGAGGCCGCTCAACAGTCATTTGTGTCATGTTTGGTTGAGATGTGTGAGGTCGTGGAAGGTGGTGGTGTGTGATTGATTGGAGCCGAGAAGTTGGGCACCCCTTGAGATATCAAATACTCGACAGTCTTCAAGGCGGGAGTTTGCAACCCCGGCGAAACTGATAGCAAGAGGACCTGGTAACATGCTACGGAAAGTCAAGTGAAGACTCATGCAAGACGTGGTGGTGTGTGTGGAGATGGGCGGCATGGCGGACAAGATACCGCCACTTTTGCGGACGGCAAGCGGGAGGGCCGCATCCCGCTGATGAGGCCTTCTACCGTACATCACAACTCGCAGATCGGTGAGGGGACCGCCGTGGTCAAGTTTCTCTAACCGGATGGGAATAAAGGGAGGGAATCACACCAATTTCAAAAACAAACAGCCATCGACTTAAAGCCAAGCTTCAGACTCCTTAAACACACCCATCTGAGCCGAGACACACACACACTGACCAGCATGAGTAACACGGCAGACCCCCAGTTTCGCGAGGTAAAGGAGCGGCAGGGGGGAGCTCACATTCGCTCCACCGACTTGTTCCGTCTCGATGGTCGCACCATCATCAGTTAAGTTTAACTTGCCGATATATTTAATCAACCCGCTTTCTAACAGAACAAACTAGTCACTGGTGGAGCTGGCTATCTCGGAATCGAAGTAGCTGGGTCTATCCTTGAGACCGGGGGAGACGTGGTTTGCCTCGATGTGCTTGAGAATCCCCCAGCAGAGCCCTGGAGTAGGTTCAACCCATCTATCCTTCATCATGTGGACTTTTATCTGACAAGCATTGTAGGCCAACTCAACGACACAGCGAAGCAACATGATGGTCAGATTTCGTACCGACGACTAGACGTCACCAATGCGCAGGCTATCCCAGAGACATTTGCGTGCTTGGTCCCCGGCCTAAGATATCCGATCCGGGGCTTTGTGGGTTGTGCCGGTGTCTCTGACAAC